>OZ023262.1:149971202-150041202 GCA_964006375.1 Tillus elongatus
CTGCTTCTTCCAGAACGGAAATGCCTTCGCGTCCAAACAGGCTGGCCACACGTAACTGTTTTTTTTTTCGAGCGGCTTTCGAATAATCATAGGCGGCTCGTGCGGGTAGATCCCACACACATATATATATATATATATATATATATATATATATATATATATATATATATATATATATATGTATAAACATTGAAGAATTTTGGTTAGTTCGATGTTCAATATCAAGTTTTTAAAAAGCCCTAAAATTGGACCATGAACTTTAAACATACCGTTTCTGAGGTTCGAAGTTGAAGGCAACATATTTGCTTGGGTTTGTTGATAGTTTGGTACGTAAAAACATGGGTTCGCACAACTCTAGCTTGAAGCAATGATGAGTAAAATCAAAATTAACTACAGTATACTCTTGATTATCCGGGCTAATGAGGGGATCGGCAACACATAATTGAAAAACACTGATAATATGAACATAATAATATATATATATATATATATATATATATATATATATATATATATATATATATATATATATATATATATATATATATATAGGATGAGGCGCCAAGAGTTTCTGTTAGGAGTTTCTCAATAACCGAACCGATTTTAATTCGGAAAATTTCGATTCCTAGGTTTTCGGCCAAGCCCAATTAAACTAAAATATTTTTGCTCATGTGACATTCCCGGTTCTACCGGAAGTGTCCATCAACTTCGTTATTTTAAATATAATATGCCACTTTTTGATATAATTTTAAATTCTACTCGTAATTTAAGGTAGACTTTCACAAGCATACTATGTGTCTAAAATTAACCATTTTCAAAATATTTCGTTTTTTTGAAAATGTTTGCAGAATCATAGTTGCAGCTTATACCTGATAACTTGAACGAAGAATAAGCTACAAGGTTCATCTTTTGCACACAACACACCAGTATGTTTACCTTCACCACACAAATTACAGTTTTGCGTTGCAACATACAGGGTGATAGAAATTGACTTGGCAACTTGACATAATTCAACTGATCAAAACTTGCGTTTTTCAAATGGGACAGCCTGTATTTTATTAACTAAGTTAATTGGCATTTCGAATCTCTTTCAATTTACATTAGCATTCCCTATACCTAAATCTAACCGTTTGGAGATTAATACATATTTATTCGAATCAGGGTTGCAAACTTGTAATAATTGTAGCCTTTGGATTTTAATTTGTCAACCAAGTGACGTTTGCATGCTAGAAGTGCACACGGTGAAGTTTGTTATCAAAATTACAAAATAGGCCCGTAATAATGATTAAATTATTCATTAAATCGGTTCGGTTATTGAGAAACTCCTAACAGAAACTCTTGGCGCCTCACCCTGTATATACCTATATGAACACGAACACACACACACACACACCCAAATAATAGAGGTTCAGTGAAAAAATGACAGTAGATCAATATCGATGATTTCAAGTTTTTGTCTCATGGTTAAAACGTATCTTTGCCGTTACCGAATTTAATTGGAAATAGACTGTGAACACACAAACTCGCTTTGCAATCGAAAATCAACTGAAAAACTAAGTAACTTCGGTAGCCTTCATAAATTGAAAAGAAAGTGCATCCAGAATGTTTAACAGCTGTGTCTTTCTCAAGAAAAATCTATTTTGTTCCTTTCCGTCCTGCTGACCATGCAATCACGAATGCGACAAGTGTAAAAAGATAGGGGCAATTAAAATTTATGACCTTAACATAAACAATCCGGGATATAAATCCTTCTCGGCGTTCTTATTGTAGTGACAATGACGTTCGGAGATAAATAGAAATTCACCACAACAAAATAAGCAATTTGTGGCAGTTTATTATGCTTATACATATACTACTACACTATCTACAGGTTGTAAGGAATTTTCCAGTTTTATTTTCCTCATGATTTTTGCAACATAGTAATTATAATAGGCAGACCCGTACTTAGATGGTCGTTGGCTTTTATTACGGATATTTATTATATTTGTGCGAGAGGAAATTGAAATTCCTGATTTGAAATTTTGATGCATTTCTCAGCACGGATATTCCACAAACCGGGTAATCTGCTCACGAATAATCGAGAGTATACTGTACTTCTAAAAGCCTTATTAGTAAAAGGTTGCAGTCTTAAAAAATATATAATTATCAAACATTAATAATAATTAAACGGTTATTCAATTTTAGAGTTTACTTTTCAACATAATCTCCATCTATTTCAAGTCATTCCACATCAAATAATTGTTTTATCACCTGAAAAAAAAATGTACTGGCACAATACTCAGCTACAGTGAACATTATTTCATCTTCCCTAAAAAAATCTACCATACAATGCTTTTAAAAATTTTTAAACACTTAAACACATAATCACTGGAAGCCACAGAGCTTAAATAAAATTAGTAGTCAAAACTTGAGTTAATATGGCTATGCTTTTAGAACTATTGTGTTTAATGACTTTTTACAAATGGCCTAACTTTTAAATTTAAAAACAGTTTTACTGACCTTTAATTCTTGAATCTGTTGAGTAGCATCAACTAAACAGACTTCCAGGTTATGCTTCTGATCTTCTAGTCTTTTTTCTCTTGATCGACTATCTTCCAAATGTACTAATAAATCTTGTTCTCTAGCATGCCACTGTTCTTCCAAGTGTGCAGAATGGGCTCTTGTCCTGTTTAGTTCTTGACGAGTCTGCTCCAGGTTGTGTTCTAATTCTGAAATCTGAAAAACATGTGGTTAAAATTTATTAAACTGCAACATAATTCATATGTTCATGGAGGCATCTCAAAAAGAAATATCATACTTGCAAGACATCTATAAATGAAATAAGTATATTGTGCACCTATCGAAAAAGACATTGAAATAAGAATTTTCTTATTTTTTAGTGAATTTTCTTAGAAAAAATTCACTAATGGGGAGAGCCTGACTTTTGAATTTTGAAAAAATTTCTTCAAATGAGCGCGAACTAGGACACCTAGAACCCATATTCGGGGTCAGTTTCAATTTTAGTGAATTTTCGTAGAAATAATTCACTAATGGGGAGAACCCGATTTTTGAATTTTGAAAACATTTTTGCTAATGAGCACGAACTAGGACCCCTAGAACCCAGATTCGGGGTCAGTTTCCTTTTGAAAAAAAATTTTATCTCAAAAAATAAAAAGCTATGGTAACCAAATTTGGTGGGTAGGTTTAAAAAGTAAACTATACATCAAAATTTAGATTTCTATCTTACAAGAAGAAAAGGATAACAAATATTTGGTGCCAGAAAATTCTCTCTTTTTAAAACCGCTCATCATCTTGCTCAGGTATGCCATCTCAATTGATTCATGTTTCTGCTGTTCAATTTAACATTTAATTCATTGTTGGTTACTCCTTATACAGTTTATTTGAGTTAACTTATGTTCAATTTTTTCCAATAACTTGCTTCTAATCTTATCAACCAATGATACATAAAAAACTGAATTCTCAATTAGTTCTTTTAATACACATTCCTTTAAATATATCCATCAGTTCTGTTTTTAGTGGTCATTGAAAATCATTGCAAAGATATTTCCAACAACTTTATTAAAACAATTGATATTTTACAATATGCTTCCGATACTGTATTCCCTATACAATATAATGCAGACCAGCACTTGACACAGGCACCAGCAAAAATTTGAGATATAACTCGCACTTTAACCCATCAATATTACAGCTTAAACAAGTGAGCACAATAAAACAGGTGAACAGATATTCATTACCATAATATAATAATGTATATAAGTTGAGCTCACAAAGTATTCACCAATGAAACGAATATTAAATCCATGTCATCTTTCTATGAATTTCATACAACTTAACATTAAAGCCACCCAAGTATCTGTTAGCTTCTCTTACCTGTTTTCTGAGTAAATGGATTTCCTGATGTGCTCTTTCTCTCTCTTCAACTTCATTAAGAAGTCGTGCTTGTAGCTCCTTTTCTTCTGCTTGTTGTTGATTACCGGCAGCCTGTGCTTTTTGTAGTTCTTCCTGGGTACTTTGGGCCTTATGTTCACTCTGAGTCAAGTCACGTTCGATATCTCTTATTTGGTTTTGAAGCCTAGTTCTCTCATTTTCCATAGACAACTTGATATCATCAAGATCTTAAATAAAAATACTATATTAACAACACAACACATAACAGTAACAATTACATTAAAACAAGAACAAACAAATTGAAAAGACATTGAAAAAACTGTTAAGTGAAATGAAAAGATGTCATGATGAATGGATGAAAACAAATTAGATTTGTTGTGGAAACTTTATTGATTAAACATTAGAGCTCCCCTATATCTGTGATTAATGTACATTATAAAAGGGAAAAGTGCCTATTAGGAAGATATTGATTTTATGCCCAATTACCTTAACACAAAACAACGATTACAAATTAGCTCTTTCAGTAAGAAATACTAATCAGTGAACAAAGGATGTTTTAACTCTGAGAAAAGGTATTTAGGTCTTGATAATTACTTGTTATGTATTTTAATTAAGAAAATTATTCATTCATTAATTTAAAATTTATTTTATCTGATATACATACTGCTTAAGCTATTAAAATGTACCACTGCACAAATGGTAAATGAAATTAATTTCAATTACTTTTTCTTATTCTTTTATTTCCATTCTATAAGAAAGAAAACTCTGGACACAGCAAGTGCATTGTGGAAATGAATTTTCATAAAAATGTTTTTAGTTACAAATATAAAGCTCTAATGCGAGCAGGCATCAATTTGGTTACCGGTATAACCTATATAGTAGGAACAATGTACCATATTTTATCAAAATAATTATTTGAAAATGTACAAATATTTTCCGAAAATAAACTTTAAATGTTACCGAGAAAACTGGTCTCCTAGCCAATGAACCTTAGGTTAATAGCAAATTGAGTTATTGAAATTTTAAAATTTAATCAAAATTCGCAACCAAAACGCCATTGCTGCGTTCATACAAAAATTTCCAAAATAAAGTTAAATGTTGGTTTCCTAACCAACAAAACTTACGTTAATAGCAAATTGCGTTATTGAAATTTGAAGGATTTTATGAAAATTTGCTACCAAAACGCACTTACTGCGTCCAGATTTTTTTCTTACAAACATGCATCATATTTCGATAAGAAATGTTAAAATGCAGTAACGAATTTATTCTACGAAAATTAGCTAAAAATTATAGACCATTAAACCATAAACTTCACTAAACCTACAGCGAAAGCATCAACTTAACTAAACTGACAGCCAAAGCATCAGACAAAGGGTCTATTTGAAATGAATTTTCTGGGAATATTTTAATAAAATGAAGGACAATGACGATTGAAACTAAGACTTCAGGCTTTGTAAAAGATTCTTCTTGAAACATTTTCCTTCCATAGCTCATATTAGTTTCAGGTTCACTGCCTAAATATTACCAATTTTGACGTTTTAAATCGCCACTTTGACGTTTTGAGGAAAACCCCAATTTAATTTTCTTTAAATGCCTGTAACTTTTTTGTCCTTTAACCTACAGAGCTAAATTTTGGTAGGTATCTTACCTATAATGATATAAATCCGCGTACGAAAATTCGTTGCCCGTACTTTGTTAGTTCCGGAGATATAAAATTTTTTCGAAATAAAACATAAAATTTTCCTGGAAAACCTCAGCGGATTTTCCTGGCTAACGAACTTATCCAAGCCACTTGCGAAAGGAAGGTACTCATCAAGTTTTATCAAAATCGGTCCATTATTTTTTTAGTTATAGTTGTGACACATAGAAACCGACCTCGGGTTTGGGTTCCAGGGGTCCTAAATAGCGCTCATTTGAATTTTTTTTTCAAAATTCAAAAGTCGGGATCTCCTCATTAGTGATTTTTTAAAAAAAAATTCACTAATTAAGTTCAGTGTTGTGGGAAAGCTATATGGGAGAATATTGATAGAACGAGTGAGGCAGCTAACTGAGGGAAAGGTGTGGGAGGTTCAGTGTGGGTTCATGACAGGAGGAGGCTGTGCTGATCAACTATTCTCATTTCAGCAGGTAGTTGAGAAATGCTTAAATGTGGGAAAGTATATTGTACGTTTGTAGACTTGGAAAAAACGTATGATACAGTAGAAACTCTGGAGTATTTTGAAAGAATGTGGTACGGATGGTTAGCTAATTCGAGGTATTAAATCGCTTTTGTTCCTAAACGTCAACATGTTTGGGGTTGGCATCATTAGGTAAGTTGAGTAATCAGGCTTTTTCTTTCCAAACATATTTTATTTTTGTCCCGACGCGTTTCGACCTAGTAATCGGTCATCCTCAGGGGAATTTGTTCAATGTTAAATAGGACTAAAAAACTATACAGAGGAATGTCCAAGGAACACGTTTCATCTGTTGTCGTAGGATAAATACACGAGCGCCAGAGGTGTTACTAACACAAACAGAAGCAACTTTTATCAAAAATGAAAACGAATTTTTGTTTTAACTTGTAAATTAAATTTTAAAGTCGTGTTCAAGGAACTCGTTTCATCTATTGTCCTAAGATGAATCCACGAGCGTCAGAGGTGTTACTAACACAAACAGAAGCAACTTGTATCAAAAATGAAAACAAATTTTTGTTTTAACTTCTAAATTATGTTTTAAAGACGTCTCCAGTGAAAACACGAGGTTCGCTAGTATTTTCACTGAAGGGTGGAACGAGTAATTGCAGTATCTTCATAAATGGTAATATAGTAGAAAAAGTAAAGGAATTTAGATATTTAGGAAGACTATGACGGAAGAGTAGATGATGAGATACAAAGTAGGGTAAATGCAGGCAGAAAGGTGCTGGGACCTATGACCACTGTAGACAGAAGTGAATGTATGTCTAAAGATACCAAAGTGGCTGTATATAACACCGAACTGTTAGCGACTGTCCTATAAGGGTCTAAAAGTTGGGTGTATCAGGCAAAGCGTGTAAGAAAATTGAATGCTGTTGGAATGGACTACCTGAGACGAGTGACGGGTAAATCAAAGAAAGACAGAGTTAGAAATGAATGGGTTCTTAGCGAATGTAATGTAGAGAAGTCTATTGAAAGTAAGTATGGGAGCAACGTGCTTAGATGGTTTGGACACATATAGAATAATGTATAAGATAGAACCGCAAGTGGAATTTAAAGAGAGCATGTAAATAGTAAGAGACGCCTTGGGAGACCCAGGAAAGCTTGCTCGGTTGTCGGCGATATATTAAAGAAGAGGTCAAAAGTGTATGTAATAGGAGAGTGTACATGCGGAGATGTATGCATGTGGAGAAAGCGAAAATAGCTTTTCAGTACAGAAGTGCACGGAAAAATATTGTTAATAAATAGAATAAGCTTTTGTGGTGTACCCACTCCTTTATGGGAATGGCGTGACTGGTAGTAGGAAAACTTAAAAAATGCTGTATTTCAGGTATTTAAGGCTTTTAATTATAAGCTTTTTGTAGATAGGCAATTGACTTAATGTTTAGTTTCACTGCAACAATTTTATGATAGGGACTTTGTATACTCAATTTCGAATATCAGCAAAGTAATGGTAAACAGAGTGGATTTAGGTGATTCTTGAATTCTCTGTCTTATTGGCCAGGATAACCATGGATATACAATTAAAAAGGTATGCTGATAGTCAATACTTGCAATGTATAGCATAATATATATGAGTGTAGCCTGCACATGAGAGATATTGTATCGATACAATGGGCAGACCCAACAGTTGAGTATGTGAGTTGTTTACTCTGCTGAACGTTAAAAGTTGACTCTGCAAATTGATTTTAAAATGAAGGGATACTATTTAAAGTTAAACAACCTCTTCTGAGGTGTATATCAAAGTGTATTGAAATTAATGGTGGCCATTGTGAACATTTGTTGTTCAATATTTAAGTAATCAATCAGGTTTTTTTTCATAAAAATAATAGTTGATTGTCATAAGTTATATTTTTCTATTATTAGTTACCCTTATATCAATCAATCATCTCATTTAATTCATGGATATTTCCCTTTACAATTCAAAAATAAATAAAAATTAAACAATTTAGATTTGATACTCATCAAGAACATGTGTCTTGTGTCCATATTTAGTCTGTCGTTTCTCAGCCAATGCTGAACACTAAAACATTGCTATTATTACATTACTGGAGGTACTTATAAAATTTGTTTATTTTAGCATCACTCGACAAGTATACCTATTTTATTAAGAAAATACAAAAGAATCGGATTTTTTAAGCAAAAGTTTCTAGCGACGGTAACAAAAAAGTGTAAGCATTTTAAGGCTTGAAGGTACCACAAGCAGCGCTCTCTATCCACCAAATTGGTAATAAATTATTTTTATCACTATGAAAAACGCATGTGTACTAATTTTCAAGACGTATTGTCTTGAAAATTAGTACACATGCGTTTTTCATAGTTTTTTTAGTTATCAAGGAAAACCAATTACTTGGGGTAATTGAAAAAATGTACCCTTCAAAAGACATAAAAGTTAGAATTATTAACGTGAAAATCAAAACAGGAGTATATGGGTGACTGGTATCAAAAGTTTGTCCGATAAAAATGTCAGAAGACAATTATTAGAATATACTTAGGGGGGAGAATCAAGGGCGTACCCAGCGAGGGGTAGGGGGGGGGCAGAGCAAAAAAATAAATCCTTATAAAAAAATAATACCACAAACAAATAGGATAATTATCGTACATCTCGCAAAGCTTTACACTGATCTAGAAGGAAAGAGATAAGGGGGTTTTCTTTGATCTTTTAAATTTGAGAATTGACTGTGGTGATGTGAAGCTAAAGAATCATTTGGATACATGTCGAAAAAATGCAGTCTACACTTCACTAAAAATTCAAAATGAGATTATAAGATTATGTGGTGAAGTTGTCAAAGAAAGAATTATTGAAGATTGTAAACAAGCAAAAGCTTACGCTGTAATGGCCGCTGAAACGGAGATATCGCTGGAAAACAACAGCTTTCTATCGGATTGCGGTTTTATGATGAGAATCAAGAAAAAATCAGAGAGGAATTTGTAGGCTATGTTGAGCTGAAATCTCAAGATGCCCCTACAATCGCTAGCACAATTCAGAGTTTTTTAGTTGATCAGAATCTTTCAGCAGAGAATTGTGTTGGATTTGGATTTGACGGATGTTCTACGATGGCTGGAAAAGAAGGTGGTGTACAGGCCATTTTGAAGAAAAAATACAATAAATCTTTATTTTTCCACTACTCAAGCCACAAACTAAATCTTGTGGTCAATGATGCTAGCAAACTACCGGAAATAAGAAACTTAATTGCAACAGTTAAGGATACAATATCCTTCTTTTGTGAGTCGCCAGCCCGCAGTAATTCGGCTCCTAATCTATCAAGACTCAGTGAGACCAGATGGTCTGAGAAATACAAGAGCATTAGAAAGTTTTCAGGCAGCTTCCATGAAATCGTCAATGTGCTAGAACATCTCTCAGTCGAAGGAAACTATGCTACAAGAAAATTTGCCTATCAATTGCACTGTGCAGTTACTAAACCAATTTTCATCGTAGGTTTAGTCATGATTTCAAACTACTCTGCGATTTTGGAACCCATTGTGAACGTTCTACAAAGTAAAAATATGGATTTGATTATGGTAAGGAAACATATTGGTGCAATCCTTGATGTCATCAAGAAGGATCGACAAGAAATTGAACATGTTTCTGATGAATTACTTGAAAAATCACATGATATCGCGGAGAAAGTCGGCGTTAGTTAACAGTCCACGAATTGTTCAAAAGCAAATACACAGAAGTAATCCGCCATCTGAAACTACGACTGAATATTGGAGACAGTCGTTGATCATCCCTTATCTTGACTCTTTAACTTTATCATCGAATGTTAGATTCTCACACGAAAATACACCTGCTTTTGCCTTATCCCATCTTCATACATGCTAAAAATGACTTCAAAAGATTTGAAGAAAAATGCAAAATCTTTCATGGAGTTTTATGAGTTGGGTGATATCTCTGCAGAATTAGATTTGTGGTATAATCTGTTGAAAAAGAAGGATTTAGCAGGAGACAAATTAAAGGATATTGAAGTGGCTGCACATTTGGAGGAGGCTAATATTTTTTTCCCTGCAACAAGGCATGCACTCCTCATTTTAAGTTCTTTCCCATCAACTACGACTACTGTTGAACGATCTTTCAGTACCCTTCAAAAACGAGAGTTTTGTACAAATCCAAGAAAAATTATACTACTATAAGACATGTAACTAGAATAATTTTTTTTCAAGCAAATAATTGTAATAACTTAGTTGATAAAGCACTGCTATAATTATACATAATTTTCTTAAAATTTTGGTTTCATTCACCTTTTCAGCGATAAGATGTTACAACCTGAACGACCATGCCCCCCCCCCCATTTTGATCCTGGGGGCGCCCTTGGGGAGAATGTTGTAAATTAACTATCATGTTTCCATTTTACCTTTGTCACTTGTTTCCTTTGAAATTTTGTTTATTGATAGCAACAGGGTCAGTTCATAGATAGATATAAAAATAAATAGATTAATGTTAGAGCTGATGTAATCTTTTATAATGATAGTTTAAATAATGTTACAGTAAAAAGATCGGTTCTAACATATTTAATTTTGACTACTGGACTGAAGTAAGTTTGGCTACACCACAAAAGTTTGATGCCAAGAAAATATTGCTGCTTGTGTACTTTTGGTCCACTCTGTATAATAAACATATTTTATGTCATAATATAGTAAAAATCAAGCAAAAATTATTTAGCATTTTATTATTTTGTTACTTACTTGAAATTTTCTGGAAAGCTTCCTCTAACTGTCTTCCTAACTCTCTCTTTTCACTCTCTGTCCTCTTAACATGGTCCCGCAATTCTTTATTAGTGTTATGGTATTTCTCTTTTTCAAAGTTAGAATCAGCTAGCAATCTTTTAACATCAGTCAATTCTTTTCTCAAACTTTCTGAATTATTTTCAGCTAAAAAAAGACAATTGGCATAATGTAAATAAAAGTCTATATATCAACAAATTAATACATTTATAAAATGATTGATTGAATTAATCAATACTTTATGGAACAACATTTTAAATTGATAAAACAAGTTTTTTTTGTTTTCACAATTTATTATATTTAATGCCATAACAGCTGTTTCTTAATTGTGTCAATCAATTTTACGTTGATAAAGTTTTTGCCACATTACAGTGTTATTATATTATTATTTATTAATAAACATTAACTTGGCATATTTACCTTCTTTAAGTTTTCTGATTGTTTCATGTAACTGGTTGTTGACACTCTCATATTTATCTTCAGTTAAATGTAATTGAACCTTGAGATTTTCAAGTTCATTTTGTGCTGTATCTCTTTCATTCCTTACTGATTCTATTCTTTGTTCAAGCCGATTTTTCTCTTCTTCACTCCTCAATCGAATTTCTTCTAATCTTGTCTTGTATTTGTTTAGTTCCTCTTTAAGTTGATTTATGTTAACACGGTCCTGTTCGAACCGACTATTTGCTTCTCTTCTTAATCTCTCCAAATTATCTCTCTCTTCTTCTAGTTCTTTCCTGGCAGCTTCTAGTCTGTCTTGTAAAGCTTGTTGGTCATGATGTGCTGGGGACAAAATTGCATGATAACTTGATCTAATTTAAATGCTGAACAACTCAAAACAGTTCAAGTTCAATGTGAAATCACAAGGTGTAAAAATAAATATTTATCAAAACTATATAAATATAGCCTAATTTATTAGAATTAAATTTAGAACTGTGTCATATCCAAAAATGTCAGTATGATATAAGTGAAGTTTGCCAATTTTATGAAATGAGTAATAAAATGTGTTCAGTTAAATCCTATAATCAACATTAATATAGAAGTGAGAAAAGTAAAACACATTTATATGTTCACGATTTTGTCTTAGGCAATGAAAAGTATATCTATGAAATAAATTATATGAGGCACTATAAGTTTAATCGTCAAATTATACTTATTGTTTTAGTGAATTTTCATAGAATATTTTTTTTCAAATGAGCGTGAACTTGGACCCCTAGAACCCATATTCGGGGTCAGTTTTAATTTATATATATATATATATATATATATATATATATATATATATATATATATATATATATATATATATATATATATATATATATATATATATATATATATATATATATATATATATATATATATATATATATATATATATATATATATATATATATGTATCACATTGATAACTCAAAATAATGAGCCGATTTTGATAAAATTTGGCATGTACCTTCCTTTTGTAAGCGGCTTGGACAAGTTCATTAGCCAGGAAAATCTAACCAGGTTTTTCGGAAGAAGTGGGTTTTCTTTCAGAAAAAAATTTAATTCCAAAAACAAAAAAGCTATGGTAATCAAGTTTAAGACATTAAAATGAAACTTTGTACCAAAATTTAGAGTTCTATGTTACAGGAAAAAGAAGTTATAAAAGATATTTGGTGCCAGATCATTTCTATGAAAATGCACTACCACAACGCACTTGCTGCATCCAGACTTTATTGACATAATTATAGTTATAATATACATGTAAACTAACTAATTATATCAGATTTTAGTGGATTATATAGGTGACAAAAGTGACAAAATGATATTATCAGTGACTATATATATTCTTTTTTATGTTTTCGTGTATCCAGCACCTTTTATAATATACTATAAATAGACAGTAAATTAAGACAGTGTAGACTCATCAACTCATTGTTAAAAATAACTGTGATTTTTATTTAGGTAAATGTGTCACTTTTATTTTCACTGTTGGAAATCTTTTAGGTACCTACTTAATACAGTGTATTAGAGTGTAATAAAACATATTTATTGCGGGATATTAAATAATGTTTATTTCATAAGGACAAGTAGCAATACACCTACAATTTCAATTGCCTCTAAAATAAAATAAAAGATTATTATCAGGCATTTAATTAAGCTGACAAAAAGCTACTGTAATAAAATTCATTCTTTAAATCATATTTTTATGTAAATTAAAAATGAAAATGTATAATTATTTGAAATAAAAATAATTTTATGACTTAAATACGCGAACATAAATATTTTTTTAAGTCGGCGCTAATTTTATTTTCACAATTTTATACAAAACCAGAATTCAAATCATGTAATCCTCTAATCAATGCAAACGTCAAATTACCGCTTAGAAGAGGGCGTTTTAAGTCGTTAGTTCTGTGTAGCATGTATTGTTGGGTATGTTAAATTATTATGCTGCTTATAAAATTTTGAACTTTCCAGGTTTATTAGGTGAAACTGCTTCCTAGCGTCGGCGATGGGCCATAGTCGCGGAAATAGGCCGGCGTTAAACAAACACACACACAATATTATTGTGCAATTTGACTAAATTTTTAGACCAACTGAACTATTTTAATACATGCTTTAATGCATACATTATTAATGGATGTGTTTGCTGTTTACTTAAAAAAAAATCTAGGATCTCATATGTATATACGCCATAAAATTATTATTCTTTTTTGTGCTTTTTCTGAAGACAGCTAAACTTATTTTGAAAGTGATATTTTTATTTTTAATTTGATGGCATCACAGTTCTTAATTATACGTATTTACTGCAATTAATCCACTAAAAATGGTAGGTTCTTATAATTTGTTTATTCCATGTCCTCAATAAATTTATTACAAAGAAACATGAACTCTCTTTAAACATCTTGTTATTTCTATCAAAGAGCAAAACCACCAAGAGTCCCCAATGTCGCGCATAAAATGACGGATATCATTTTCAAAACTAAAAAGGTACAAAAGATGCTCTCTTCTCTTAATACCAGGAAAGCCTCTGGCTTTGACGAGATCCGAGCAATTGTTCTCAAAAAATGGGCACTAGAACTTGCTCCTGTCCTGACTCGTCTGTTTCAGACATCGTACAATAGAGGCATATTCCCTAGTAATTAGAAAACTGCTTGAGTACAACCCGTCCCCAAGAAAGGATCCAAAGCGCTCCCTAGCAACTACAATCCTATTTCTCTTCTTTCAGTCGTCTCTAAAGTGATGGGAAAGTATATAAACACCGAATTACTAAAATTTCTTGAAAAACAGTCTAATCCACGACAGGCAGTATGGATGCCGTCAGCGCAGATCAACCTCCGACCTTTGTCACGCATTCTTGGAACAAGTCTATGGAACTACACGGTGAATCCCAGATTGTCGCTCTAGACATATCCAAAGCATTCGACCAGGTCTGGCACGCAGCGCTGCTTAATAAACTTCCGGCCTATGACCTACCACCAAAACTCTGTACCTGGACAGCCATTCCTCTAAACTGTATCCAATTAATGCAGGAGACCCTCAAGGTTCAGCTTTAGCCCCTACTCTGTTTCTTCTCCACATAAATGACCTCCTCTCTAGCACATCCAACCCAGTTCACAGTTACGGGGATAACAGCACCCCTCACTCAAATATACAATATTCTAAGCCTGTCTCTTTAGCCCAATTATATGAGGATCGCAGACTCATGGAAGGTTCTGTCTCTGTGGATCTCCAAAAAATATGAGACTGGGGAAGTAGAAATCTTGTAGAATTAAACTCCACCAAACCTGTCTTGCTTTCTATCTCATAAGAGATACACCAGCCCTAGACCCGTCATAATAAACAACCAAATTATTCAAAGTAATGAGTCCTTTTCACTTGTTGGCATTTCTGTGGATCGAAATCTCAATTGGCACCAACATGTCACCTCAATTGCAGAAGCGGCTGCTAAGAAATTAGGTTTCCTCTTCCGGGCTCGCAAATACTTTTCACCAGCTAATCTCTATACCTTATATACTTCACAAATAAGGCCAAACCTCGAATACTGCTCCCAGATCTGGGGTGCCGCTGCCGCTTCTACACTCGCTATCCTGGACTCCATTCAGAAGAGAGCTATACATCTCATCGGTGACCCTACCCTCACCCAAAGGCTGCCATCCCTTGCCCACAGACGTGCCGTTGGTAACCTCACCCTCTTTTAGTGAATTTTTGTTAAAAAAAATTAACTAATAGAGAGGTATCGATGCTGAGACTTTGCACAAAATTTTTCAAATGAGCGCGAACTAAGACCCCTAGAACCCATATCCGGGGTCAGTTTCAATTTTTATATGTTTATATATATATATATATATATATATATATATATATATATATATATATATATATATATATATATATATATATATATATATATATATATATATATATATATATATATATATATATATATATATATATATATATATACAGGATGTTTCAAAAATGATGGTCTATGTTACAGGTGCACATTCAGTACAAAAAATAAGACTATTTTTTCATATAAACCTGAGTCCGCAAATGCTTAGTTTTTTAAATACAGCATGTTAAAGTTATTTGTTTTTGTCAGTTTTTCACGAATAAGTCTGAGTCAAATTAAAATTTTTGCGTGAAAGTTGGCATGCGGGGGTTTTTAAGGGCAAGAAATTTAAATATGTTATTGTTAATAACACTGCTGGTAAAGGACTTTTATTTATGGGGGCATGTCAAAAGTATTGCTTATGAAGCAAATGTTGAAAATATTGTTGATCTGCAGCAAAGAATTGTACTTGGATGCGAACAAATTAGAAATACACCAGAAATATTTCACAGAGTACGACGTTGTATGCTCCGCAGAATACGAAAGTGTATTGAAGTGGAGGGTGGCCATTTTGAACATTTATTGTAGTCAGGTATCATAAAATGTTAAAAACTTTTTTATTTGTTTTTAAAATTTGCAGACAATACAATTAATTACTTGAGAAAAATTAATTTTTGAGCGACATTTTTTGCTTACAATTGATAAGAGCTGCAATGTAGCTATACGGTAGCTCGACATTACTGGGTGTCAAAAAATTATAGCCAATTGAATGCAAGACATGTTTTACAGGTGGTGCCCTCTCCCAGCAGTGTTATTAACAATAACATATTTAAATTTCTTGCCCTCGAAAACCCCCCCATGCCAATTTTCACGCCAAAATTTTTATTTGACTCGGACTTATTCGTGAAAAACTGACAAAAACAAATAACTTTAACACGCTGTATTTAAAAAACTAAGCATTTGCGGACCCATGTTTATATGAAAAAATAGTCTTATTTTTGTGTGCTGAATGTGCACCTGTAACATAAGCCATCATTTTTGAAACACCTGTATATATATATATATATATATATATATATATATATATATATATATATATATATATATATATATATATATATATATATATATATATGTATGTATGTATGTATGTATGTATGTATGTATCCAACCAATAACTCAAAAAATAATTAACCGATTACGATCAAACTCGGCAGGTGCCTTTCTTTTATTAATGGCTTGGATGAGAAAATTACAAAGCTATTTTAATGACCTTTGGTGGATATGTTGCCTTGTAAAAGACCTTACTACATCCAAAAATTCAACTGTTTAAGTTTATAGAAAATTGAGTTATCCAAGTTTGAAGCATTTAATAAAAATTCACTACCATAACGCACTTGCTGCGTCCCGAACTTTTTATAGATATCTAGCTGGGCACTGCTCAGAGGAGCTTTCTTCCATAGTTCCTCCACCTGCTACCCCCAACAGATATACCAGGGAACCAGAGTGAATGCACCCTTTTACTGTCCAGGTCACCAGACATAAACATCTTGTTATGCCCGCTTTTTTGTCCTGAGGACTTCCAAGTTGTGGAATTCCTTGCCGGCACATGTTTTTCCTTCTTCTCAGAACCTCGAAACCTTTAAGTCCAGTCAAAGTTTAGTTTATAGTTTTATATATATATATATATATATATATATATATATATATATATATATATATATATATATATATATATATATATATATATATATACATTTTCTTTCTTAATTTAAATGGAACATCCTGTATTTTATATCACTAATGAGTTCATCTAATATGATCCTTCAATTTTTGTTAAGGGTTCCCTATACCTAAAGTGAGTAGTTACCGGGATATTTTCACATATTTAATGAAGGTGATTTAAAATCTAAGATTGTGATGTTTATATGGTAGTCGTTGGGTTTAATAAATGATTTTGAAAATTTGCTATTGTTTGAGAAGAATTTGACATACAAAGTCATAAAAAAATTAAATCAATTTATTAATGCAACATTTTAATGAAATATGGTAACAATAACTATAACAATAGTAACACAACACTAACAAAACAGCAAATCGGTAATAAAAACATTAAATTAATCACATTAGGTTTTCAAAGTGGCCCCAACCAACATCAATTAAATATTGTAGTCGATTGTCCAATGACAGACGTACATTTCGCAGCATAGTAGCATTGACATTACTGAATGCTTCTGTAATTATAAAACTGTAATTATAAAACTCCACCCCAAACATTCAATGCCGCATTGTCTGGCTGTGTGTTTGTACTAGAGGTGGGTTGGGTGTCACGTAAGAGTGGAAATTGTGCCCGTTAACCCCTCCATTTTTCGTAAATGTAGCCTCATCCCCAAATAAAACGAAATCGAAGAAATCCGATTCTTCATTAATTTTTGATTTCGTCCATTCTACAATGTTACTCTGCTTTGTAAATATATTTCAATTAATTATTGGTGTAGTTCAACATGGAAAGGATGCATTTTATGCATTGACAGGATTCGGTGAGCCATACCGTAATGCCTTGTTGTGAGGAAATCTTGCATCAGCAATACTTTCATTTGGTTGTCTTTGTTGATTAAATGTTTTGGTACTTCCCTTTTTCCATAAGCTACTGATCCAGAACGATCCAAACGGTCCATTAATTTTTTTTAAGTGGCTTTATTTGGTTGCCTTCGTTCTGAAAATCTGTCATGATATACTCCTGAGGCCAGTAAACAGTTCTTGGTGCATTCACCTATTATCCAAATCATGTCATTCATTTCAAGATGTGAAAAGTGTTTGTCATTCATCTTGTACCCAATTTATATTTTAACTATGTTAGAATAAAGAAAATAAACAAAACACTATAATATCAGATTGATAATAATAATAATAATAATAATAATAATAATAAGGGGGAGGAGAATAATAATAATAATAATAATAATAATAATAATAATAATAATAATAATAATAATAATAATAATAATAATAATAATAATAATAATAATAATAATAATAATAATAATAATAATAATAATAGTAATAATAATAATAATAATAAAACTCCGCCGTCATCGGTCCCAAGCCCAGGTGAGAAAGGAGGAGGGGGTGGAGTAACAACCACGTTAAAAAACCAGGGTCCGTCTGGCCCGGACGGTAGCACCCTGTAAGAGCCTCTGCCTAGGGTCAGAGGTGTGTCTGGCCGGTGGGTGTACTGCTTCCAGCAGTGTGCTCACCGCTACTCGTAACGACGTAGACGATACAGCCAGCTGTCCGCTGTCCTATCTACCCTCTTTTCCTTAACTATATTACCTTAATCCTTTCTTCATTCCTACCTGGGCCACCAGGGTTAATTGGTGGCATATCCACGGATATGGAGCAAAACCAAAGCCTCGGAAAAAAGCCGTCTCCTGTTCGCCAGGGCATGTCTGCAGCCGGCGCTGGACATGACAGAATACGGGACAAAATCAACAGCAGGGGAGCCTAGTAAGACCAAGAACTCCACCCACTGAGGATGCTGCGCAGGAAAATCAGTCACCGCTCACCCAGATGGGATTACCAAGACGGCACATGAAATGGACTATGGATATGAATGAAACAATTATGCGCATTTACTACAGAGTAACACAACTCGGACAACAGACGAACGGATATAGGCAACAACTTCACACCGAATTTCTCAGAATGTACCCACACATACAGGTGACTCAATAGAGAGTAGCGGATCAGTATCGTGTCATACTTAGGAATAACCTTATTCCACAAACGCGACTGAATACCATCAGACAGGAAGTTGAAGATGAAATTACTAACATAACGGTTATGGAAAATAATGAGATTCTGTTTGATGGTAGTAATCTGCAACCTGTACATACTGAGCAAGAAGAACACATCGAGGGTACACAAGAAAATGAGGAACTCATCGACAAATTATCCACAGAAATGAGTCGTGCAGTAGCGGAGTATGAAGGAACAAATCCTTTTACTAGACCACCATTACAATTACCTAGGCTAGGATCACCTAGAAAGCTGGCAATTATATTGGAACTTTTGAACAGAATAATTTTGCCATCGCACCTTCTAGACATCAACACATTAGAGCATATGCATACACTGACATACTGTGCAGCAACTGCAGCAATTTAAACTGTAGGTATTAAGATTTCTGATCGAAGGTCCAATCACAGAGGCTCACGTCAAAGAGTGCCCCCATGGGAAAAAAGGTTGATAAGTAGAGTGGAAACACTTCGAAAAGAGATTAGACAACTGACGCAATACATTGGGGGAGTATAGACAAGAAAATTACAAAAATGAGTAGAGGAAATAATAGGCCGAGTTCGACAACACTCGGCACAAGACCCAGTCAACCACACTGCACAAGAATGTTTGGACACCTTAAAACAGAAGCTTTAAGGAGATATCAAGCGAGCAACAATAGGATGTGCGACAATATAATGTTTGAACGCTCTGAAAGGACTATCTACTGTTAGCTTAATTCAGCTAGAAATGCAGCCACCGATAGTTTTACAAATAAGGAACAAATTGAAGAGTTCTGGCAAAGCCAACTAGCCGCAACAGCCTCCTGCAATATTGGCGCCAGCTGGGTTAACGAAGAAAACCGAGCTTGTCAAAGTTATGAACAAATGCATCATGAGCCCTTTACCACAGATGAAGTCTCCGAGGTAATTAAAGAGCTTCATAATTGGAAGGCACCCGGGCCTGATAGCGTCCAACACTTTTGACTGAAGTGGGCGGTGTTAGGAAATGATGTTATACTTTACCAAAGAAGATGCCATTGTTTTTCACACAAGAAGACACGTACCTTCTGCGTAAGGACCAGCATTGTTCTGCAGACCTCGGCAGATACCGACCAATAACTTGTCTTCCGACCCTGTATAAGTTGATCACACCCTGCCTTGAGAAACGCATATATGCATACTGTGGACGAAACAACATAATTGCGAGCCAACAAAAAGGGTGTGCCAAAGGATTTATGGGATGCAAAGAACAGCTAATAAGTGATTCGGTTGTGTACAATCAAGCTTACAATGGACGAAGAAATCTCTTTGCTGCCTACGTGGATTACAAAAAAGCATTTGATTCAATTCCACAAGAATGGCTTATATGTGTGCTAAAGATCTATAAGATCGATACTGAGGCTCCTTGAACACACAATGTCTACCTGGAGAACAAAAACAAATACTCAGTTACGGGTACAAACAGGTGATAACATCGTAACCAGCACGATACCAATTAGAAGAGGCATATTTCAAGGCGACTCGCTAAGCCCATTGTGGTTCTGCCTCGCATTGAGTCCACTATCAAAGCGCCTGAAGTCCACCAGATATGGCTTCAGTATAAAAACCAATGGCAGGGAGCAAATGAGGCTAAATCATCTGCTGTATATGGATGATCTTAGGCTGATAGCCTCCACAAAGAACCACCTAGAACAACTCCTTAAAATCGTGGAAGGGTTTTCCAGAGATATTGACATGCAGTTTGGGCTTGACAAATGTCGCACCTTATGTGTAGTCAGAGAAAAAATACAACCAGGTGTATATGAAATGCAGAACAGCCAGCAAATTGCCTCATTGGATGTAAAATAGTGTTACAAATATCTGGGAATACAGCAAGCGAGGAAAATAAACCACTCGGAATAAGTAAAGCAGGTGGTGCTATCGCATCTTAACAGCACAAACCTGACGAAAGCTCTGAATACCTATGCATGTTCTGCATCTAGCTACTCATTTGGGATTGTGAACTGGAGTAAAACGGACATCGAAAATCTACAACGGAAGGTGCGAACACTCCTAACAAAATCCAAAAAGATCACCCCTGTAGTGCTATCGAGCGAGTAACCCTACCTAGACACCAAGGTGGAAGAGGAGTATTGGATATTGGTAAACAGTTGGACTAGGAGATAGTGAACCTGCGTACATAATTCGATTAGCAGGCGCTTATTTCTGAACTACACCGTGCCACATGCGAGGCAGATGTTTCAACACCGCTACAATTAAAAGTAAGTGAAATACAAAGTCACCACCAGACTGATCAGGACAAGATGCAATCTTGGACGCAGAAGCCTCTCCTTAGGCGACATCTGTATGAGACCTCACAGGCACATGTCGACAAACTGGCATCGAACTACTGGTTGGTGTCCGGACAGATGTTTCGAGAGACAGAGGGGTTTTTGCTGGCCATACAAGATCAGGTCATTCCAACAAAAAACTACCTGAAGTATATAATTGGAGATAATTCGGTCCAAGATGACAAATGTAGATTTGGGTGTCAGTCATCAGAGACTATCCAGCACGTCACCGGAAGATGTCAAGTGTTTGCTGCAACAGAGTATAAAGAGAGGCACGACGCAGTTGCTAAAATACTTCATCAAGAACAGGCTCTGAAACTGGGACTTTTAAATCTTAGTAAGGTGACCCACTATAAATACACTCCTGAGCCTGTTCCAGAGAACTCAGGGTACAGGTTGTGGGATCGGACCGTACCCACAGATCACAACAGGCCAGATATAATAACAGTGGATAAGTCCTGCAATCAAGTGACGCTGATTGATGTGGCCATTCCAAATACGAATAATCTAGAGATAAAGTACAACGAGAAGATCATTAAGTACAGAGACCTCGAGATACAAGTAAACAGGTCCTATTCAGGACCACCTAAATAATTATTTTCCGCATAGATGGATAGGCAAAGTGGGACTTGAACATTGGCCAGCTCGGTCACCTAACTTAAACAAAAGTGGACTTTTCTTGTGAAGCCATGTTAAGGGTATCGTATATAAGAAACCTGTAACAACAAAAGGAGATATGAACACTAGATTTACAAAAGCGTTCAGGAATGTCAATGCTACTATGCTGCGAAACTATGCTGCGAAATGTAAGTCGGTCATTTGAGAATCGACTACAATATTGTATTGATGTTGGTGGAGGTCACTTTGAAAACCTAATGTGATTAATTTAATGTTTTTATTTCAGATTTAGTCTTTGCTGTTTTATTAGTAAAAAACATAAGTTTGCTTCGCACCTGAAACACAAAACACCCTGTTATTTCGAAATAATTTTAAAGTGTGCATCATTATTCCCTCTACCACTTTTGTTTGGAAATTTTTTGATATGTATAAAAACAAGAGTTATCTAACTTTGCATCTTGGCTGGTACACCTGTATGTATATATATATATATATATATATATATATATATATATATATATATATATATATATATATATATATATATATATATATATATATATATATATATATATATATATATATATATATATATATATATATATATATATATATATATATATATATATATATATATATATATATATATATATATATATATATATATATATATATATATATATATATATATATATATATATAGGGAGGCCTGATTATACTTCAAAAAATTTTGGTTATGAGTTGCCCTTGAAAAAATAGTGGGGGTAGTTCGTATAACATTTTTCATTTTAAGGTTGTGATACTGAGATACAGAGTTAAAGTTGTTATGCTTAATTAATTTTAAAACGGCTGAAGATAAGGTTTTCACAATTTGTACACAAGCAAATATTAACAGCAGATAAAGAAAAACGCAAAATCTGATTTATTATCTGAAGCAGTGGCGCGCGTGGGGGCACTCTGAGGGTTATAATTATATAAAAAATATGTTAAAAGGAAAAATTTCTGAAATTTTCCAACGGTTTTAAAAAAACTCAAAGACTAATACAAAAATAAGGTGTACTGGTAGAAACTCCATAGTCTGTAGAGTTTTCGAGAAAATGAAGTTAAAATTGTTTGTTCACTAAAGACACACAAGTATTAATTTAGCTTTTCAAACTGAAAGTTTACGTTACCTTGGATACAGCAAAAGCTGTCAACATAAGTTTAAATTGTGAAACAATACATTGCAGATATTTTCATCAAATAAAAGAAAATAAGGAACTTTTTTACTTACGTTTGTGGGTACAATGGATTAATATAAAATATTGAACAGAAATGGAAAATAACATTTACTAAATTAAGAAATTATTAAACACTATAGCAGATGCTATAGCTGTGCCCCATGTACTTCTATACACAAAGCTGTGTGTCGCAAAAAAGATTGTCTTGCTCTAAACAAAACTGCAATATCTTGTCTAACCAGATTTGACGCTTTCACAATTTGTGCCTATAGTTCCTGCCGAGTTTGTACTGTTGTCACATAAACTGTACTTTTTATAAATCCTCACAAATAAAAATGTAAAATATTTAATTCGGGTGACCTGACAGGCCGATTTACAGGTGCATCTTAGCCACGACCAACCCTGCGTCCAGCAAACTGGTTATTAAGAAATCGCTGCACGTGTTGAGCATAATATGGTGGTGCACTGTCGTGCATAAACCACATATCTCTCCTAACATTCGAATGTTCTGATAGACCCGGCAATGTATTTTCCAAAAAAAAAAAAATAGATACTGAACCCCATTTAAGCGTGGAGGTAGTTAAACGGGTCCTAACAAATGATCACCGACAATTCCAGCCCACACGTTGATGGAAAATTGATATTGGGATGAGACACAATGGTTGCTTTTGGATTAGCGTCACTCCATTCATTGCTGTTATGTAAATTTAGTTCTCCATTTCTTGTGAAACAGGATCCGTCAGTAAATAAGAGTGTCGCAGAAGGTATTTTTGCATTTTGTTTGTTTCTGATCCAATCTCAGAAACATATTCTGGCATTGTTATCTTAGGGTAAAAGTTTGTGTACTCGAGTTAGATGGTAGGGCTGTAGCTGCTGTTCTTTTAATACGTTTGGACTGTAGACTTGAAAACATTCTGTTCAACACCAACCCTTCTTACGCTTGTATGTGGATTTTCTTCAACCGCGTTTAAAACAGATTCTTCCATATCTGCAGTTCTTGCAGATCGTGAACGAGCATGCTCAGTGGTATAAGGTAGAAAGGTACCCTTTTCTCTAAACCTGCAGTCAATTGCAGTACAAGTACTGTGGTAAGGAACTTGTCGACCAGGAAACTTTTCAGCATATCGCCTTGCAGACTCTAAAGAATTACAACTACACTCTCCATATACTAAATGCATGTCAGACAATTCATTTAAACTATACTGATTATAAGACATAATGTCGAATAACTGAAGAAAAAAATAATATTGTTTGACAAGTTATGATAATTTAAACTGCTGTTGACAACTTTTACTGTATCCATAGAGTTTTTAGTGAACAAACAATTTTAACTCCATTTTTATCGCAATCGCTACATCCTAAGAAATTTCTACAAGTAGGTATACCTTATTTTTGTATTAGTCTTTGGATTTTTTTAAAACCGTTGGAAAGTTCCAGAAATTTTGACTTTTAACATTTTTTTTCTAAATTATAACCCTCAGAGTGCCCCCACGCGCGCCACTGCTTCACATAATTCCGATTTTGCGTTTAAGCGAATTTTATTTAGGAAAAATTCGCTAACAGAGAGGTCACGAAGAAAAGATTTTGAAAAAATTTCTTCAGATGAGCGTGAATGTATCCGAGCGATAAGTCAAAAAATACTAACCTGATTTCAATCAAACTTGGCAAAAATCTTGTTTGGGCAAAAACCGAGGTCGAGTTCGTTAATAAGCCTTTATGCTCAAGTTTTTCTGGTGGAAAATCGGGGAAAACTTTTTGAAAACGCTATATTTTTTTAAATGACTAAAGTGAGTGGAATGGAATTTTTCACATATGTAGAGCATTCAAAGATCTCCTCATATATTAATTTTGACGCGTTTCTCTCAACACAAAGTTAAGTTATCCTGAATTTAAGAAATTTAAAAGCCACGACACGCTCCTAAAAGTTTATTAAGGCGTTGTGTAATGTGCGTGGGAGAGGTTAACATAACGGATGTCTTAGTTTTTTTTTTAATGTTGGAAAGCTACAATGTTTTCAAATGAGCGTTAATTTGGACCCCTAGAACCCGAAACCAATGTCCGTTTAAATTTGTATATGTTTATATATATATATATATATATATATATATATATATATATATATATATATATATATATATATATATATATATATATATATATATATATATATATATATATATATATATATATATATATATAATTAACCGATTTTGATGAAACTCTGGAAGAATCTTTATTTCATTAATAGCTTGGATTAGTTCGTTAGCCAACCCTATGAGACCAGGTTTTCTTCACAAAAAAATAACCAAGTTATTTTGATGAAATTTGGTTGGTATGTTTCCCTCGTAAATACCTTACTCCACCAAAACTCAACCTTCTAGGTTTATAGAAAATTGAGTTATACAAATTTGAAGCATTTAATTGAAATTCGCTACCATAACGCACTTGCTGCGTCCCCAAATTTTTCTTTACATGCTGTTTATATTTACTCGTGTAGAAATTTTGAAAATCTTATCTTTAGCCGTTTTAAACATAATTCAGGAAAATCTCTTTAAGCGTAACAACTTTAATACCTTGTATCTCAGTATCACGACCTTAAAATGAAAAATGTTATACGAACTACCCCCACTGTTTTTGGAAGGGCAACTCACACCCCATTTTTTTTAAAGTATAATCAGGACACCCAGTATATATATATATATATATATATATATATATATATATATATATATATATATATATATATATATATATATATAAATAAAAATTGAAACTGACCCCGGATATGGGTTCTAGGGGTCCTAGTTCGCGCTCATGCAGAAAAAAATTCAAAAGTCGGGATCTCCCCATAGGGAATTTTTTCTACGAAAATTAACTAAAAATTAAAAAAAATACATAGAAAAATCTTTCACGAGCTTTCGCCTTTCTTCACACAAATTGGAAAGTAATAATGTTACGCAAAAATTATATAAGAATCTTTTCACGAAAATTTTCTAAAAAGTTTTTTTCGCGAAATTTGGAAAACAGTTTTTTTACTTGAATTCGCAAACATTAAAAACAACTCTGCAAAAACTTACTAAATATTTTTTACACGAGAATTTGCTGACAAAATACATGAAATTTAAATTATATTATCTGCAATTTAAATTGATTCCTGAAGAAAAGACAGTTGCAAATGACAATTACACGCTTCAGAGTTTGTCATACTAAGTCAACCTCTCTAGTCAAGAAAAAACAAGAGTATATTCCTGCAATGTGAAACTGTCTATGCAACATTTTATGTAAGTGTGTGAAGTTTATTCATACTACCTACAACACCTCTTTATTCCTGAAAGCAACATAGCCCGCATTCGTTTCAGAATAATTGTTTTAAAATCGCCAATTTTGACGTTTCAAATGGCAACTTTGACATTTTAAGAAGGAAAACTATAAAATTTAGATTATTATATAAAAAAGTATTTTTATGGTACTTCTTGACATTCTTGACTGCACAAAATATTTGGATCTTGAATAAATATTTCGTTTTAGCGAATATTTTCTACAAAAAGTAAATTTAAAGTGTACTCTACTCACCTATGAGCAGTGCTTGTTGCTTGTCATTTTCTGCCCGAAGCATTAACTCTTCATGCTGCTGACATAAGTTATCAATATGATGTTGCAAAGTTTCTAACCTATCCATTAGCTGTTGAATTTCAGCGTCTTTTTCGCTACCGAGTTGCTGTAAACTTTGCTGCAATCTTTTTTCAAGTGATGTTCTTATTCTTTCTCGTTCCTCTGTCAGTTTTTTTACATTTTCCTCATTTTGCTGCCTCAGCTTTTCCATTGCCTGTTTAAATTCCATCTCCTTGTTTCCTGATTGCTTAGTTAATGTATTCTTGATTTCAACACACTTTTTCTCAGAGCGTTCAAGATCTTTACCTAGTCTTGCAATCTGAGCTTTCATTTGTTCTTGTTTGACAAGTAAGTCCTGTTGTTCCTTTTCCAACTGTAACTTTTGCCTCTAAATTAGTTTGGGTATCAAATAAAACTGCTTCGAGGGCTTCTTTTTCAGAGCGATTGGCTGCCAACAGTTCCTGAAGCCTTTGCATTTCTTTATCGATTGCATCAATTGTACACTATAAATAATTATGTATAAATACAAGGAAAATTATTAAAGAAATAAAGCTGTAATTTAAAAATACCTGTTTTTCTTCACATTCTTTAACCAATTCTTCCAAATTTCTATTTATACGAGCATTTGTCTCAGATGCTTGTTCTAATCTTTGTCTTGTTCTCATCAATTCTTCGTTTATTGAGTCTCTTTTGCGGCCTAAGACTGTAAGCTGATTGCTAAGATCATTTCTTTCTCTGGTGACCTGATTTAGTTCAATTTCGATCTAAAAGTAGGATATAGGTAAGTTTCCAATAATTTAGTAAATAATGATTAGTCTGATACATTGGTAGTAGGTACAAAGATTGTTAATATAAGAATTTAATAATATAATAATAATAATAATATAATAATAACAGTTTATTGGGCAATAATTACAATAAATGAGACTACAAATAATGTGCAGTTAATAAAACAATCAAGAATCCAATAAACAAATCCTCCCACAAAAGTATTTTTATACTTGTGCGTGGGTTGACAGTACATGAATATTACTAGACTGCAAACTAAACATTGCTACATCATATCACAATCTATACATACACATGCATACACTGAGGTACACCTCCATCCATACACACCCACATGCACGCACACACACACATCCACACAATCCCAAACACTCGCACACACACATCTGTGCATACCTACCCATACTTTACTGACCTCTTATATATCCTCACAGGCGCATGACCACATGTACACCTATCTGCGCTTACACACCTGCACCCCCTCATCGCATATACGCACACGCGCTCACACACACACACTCACACACACACGCGCGCGCACACCTCTTTTCACCCACTGAGAAATGCTGTCTGTGTACCGAGACACTACCCAAGCAAGTGAAACAGCAAACATTCTCCAACAAATGCAGTGGCAGGCCATTGACAAGTCACTGTTGGTCACTCTGTGTTGTACCAGTTTTTGAAGTCCACCATTTGATGTGCTCTCAATCTGGGCATTTCTCCAATCCAACTCGCCACTCCCTTAGCAAACAAAGCCCTTGACATATTTGTCCGCTTCAAGTGCCTGGGCACCTCGTTAAATATCCTGGGACCTAGATAAACAAAACTGCGCTGGCCTATTGTCTTTGCACATTTGGGTACATATGCGCCTTCATCTCTACTTCTCGTCGCGTATTCGTGGCTTATGGGAGGTAGCAAACAAGAACACTTTGAGCAAAACACCAGCAACCACTTCACAAAGAGTTGCCGACAATCAAAAATCCCAGACTCTTTAAAAAGAAGATCTGTAGGATAGGTTATTTCCCTGTTAAAGATTACCTTTATCAGCCACTTCTGAACTATCTCTAGCTGCGTGTAATAATTTTTCATAACTCCACCCCAGGCTATTATTCCGTATGCTAACAGGGGCCGAACTAATGCATCATACATAACTAACAATTGTCGCCTGCTAACCAAATCTCTGAAAAATTTAAATGTTGGTATCAGCGATCTGAGTTTTTTCTTCAGCGTTTCTGTATGTCTGTTCCACCTCAAACCAGAGTCTATCTCTATTCCTAAGTATTTCACCGAATTTGTCGCTTTTATTTCTATAACCTGGTCTTGTGTTTCCACCACTATCCCATTATAATTTGGTCCGTATCTTTCAAAGTGCCTGAAAAACATAATACTGGTTTTCTCAAAATTTATTGTCAATTTCTTTTCATCACAATAATACATTATTTCCTTAAAATCTTCCTGTATTACATCCCTCAAACTAAGCCAAGTTTCCCCGGAATATACGAGTGCCGTGTCATCTGCGTAGCTAATGATTTTCCCCCTCGTTTCTATATCAAACAGATCACTCATGTATAAGTTGAAAAGAATGGGACCCAATACCGTTCCCTGCGGAACACCATACCTAACCTCCCTAGGCTGACTCAAGACCTCGCCTACAGCCACACTCTGCAGTCTTCCAGTTAGGTAGCTTTTTAACAAAGCATGAACTGGTCCCCTGAAACCCAATCTCCACATTGTATCCAGCAATTCATCGTGACAAACAGTATCAAATGCCTTGGTCAGATCCACAAACACACTCGCCACTGGAACTCCCAAATCCATTTTACCATATATGTGTCCAATCAAATCGGCAATGGCGTCCTGTGTTGACTTATTTTCCCTAAACCCATACTGCTTTTCCGAAAGTAGATGATATTTTTCTGCAAAGGCTGCGATTCTGATTTTCAATATTTTCTCAAATATTTTAGCAAAGCTTGACATAAGCGAGATTGGCCGATAATTACATAGTTTTGACCTGTCGCCGGCCTTATGCATGGGTTCAATTATACTTCTCTTTAATGCTGTTGGAAAGAAACCCTGCTCCATGCAAGCGTTTAGAAGGTAGGTTAATGGATGCACTATACTCTTTCCGATTTGTCGCAGCATGCGCGCCTGTATCCCATCTGACCCAGGTGCCTTACGTACCTTTAATTTTGAGATTATTTTCTCTACTTCGTCCTCTGAAGTCAGCTCTAGATACATTGTAGAGCTATTTTGTCTCCGCCGAAGAGATCTCCGATTTCTTATAGTGATATCGTTCGCTAACCTCTCACCCACAGATGTAAAATAGGCACAAAAAGCTTCCGAGACATCCGCATCTCCCGTTGCCAAATTACCATCTTCTGTTTCCATCTCTGTCACTTCAAATCTGGGTTCCCTTTTCCCCTTTATGTCATTTATGCACTTCCACATATGAATTGAGCCGCTGCTGCCGTCCTGTATTTTGCTACGGTAGTAGTCGTTCTTTGCTCTGTTTATGACTGAATTTAGTTTATTTCTAAATCTCTTATACGTTTCAGCCTTTGCCTGATTGCTGGGTTCAGCCACGCTATCCCTATGTAACCGATTTTTTGCATGTATCGAATTTATTATGCCATTCGTAATCCACGGATTTCTCTTCCGTTTTGAATGTGGGACCTTCACAACTCTAGTATTCGTTTTCCTGTAATATTCTATTTGCCCTATAAAGGAGGCAAAAGCAGCGTCTATGTTACTTTTCCCATATACTGATATCCAGGATTCCTGCTCCAAATCACTATTCAGTCCTAGGTAATCTGTGTATGCTCTGGAATCAATCGCAATTTTATGGTTTCCGGGCGACCCGTCCAGTAAATCGACCTTCACCAACACTGGAAAATGATCTGTAATATCGTACTGTAATATCAACGATGCTAGTGGGACATACCGGAGAGAAGAAGAAACAAAAATATGATCTATGCAGGTCTTACTATTCTCCTCTATTCTAGTATAGTCATTTATAGCAGATCTATATCCAAATTCACTCAATATGTTTAGATACTCATCAACACACTCATTATCCCGTTGAAGAATGTTCAAGTTTATATCACCCACTATGAATTCGAGGTCATTTTTACCCCTCTGGCTCGCCAGAAAGTTGTACAGATTGGCATTAAAAGTTCGAACACACGTTGATGGCGATCTGTACGCAGCCACAACTTGAATGTCTCTATCTCCATATTTTATCCTCAATTTCAAGATCTTCGTTACTCCCAAGTCAACAATCTGATGATCAGCCTGCAAATTATCCCTCACATACACCACCACACCATCATTCCTATTCAAGTCTCCACCATTGTAATAAACGTTATACGAAGGCATCTTGAACAGGGTCACATCATCAATCCTGAAGGTTTCTGTTAGAACCACCACATCAAAATCATACTCAAGTGCTGCCAACAAAACTTCCAATTCATCCCTATTCTTTGCAATACTTCTAATATTGACATGAATCACAGAGAACTCCTTCCCCCCGTTCAGTTGATTAAAATACTTCTTTGCATCATTTATGTGCTGCACCACTACTGTCTCAACATCTTCCACCCGAAAATCCCTGACGTAACTATCCATATCAATCAATGGTTTCAAATGATGAGTACCAGTTAAATTAGACTCCAAAATCCCAGCAAACAAAAACAAAATCAACCCTGCGAAAAGCCAGATACATCCATACTCCCACTCACACTCACCCTGGCACCTCTATGCACACCAATCAGGCTCACCGTGTGTATATAGATACACCCAACAAAAATGACCAAAACACACCACAACAAACAAAAAAACAAACAATTATATAAAAATACCTGCGCAAACAAAAGCAGCAGGATAACTATAAAGATAAAGGTAAAAACGACGCTATAGTACAGTTTCACAATAAAAATAAACATACAAATACATATATCGCCAATAACCGACGCAAGCCTATATAATATCTATCACTTAATAAAAGAGCGTAATGCAAAATTTCATTTCTACTATACACACCAAACACCAACTGTGTAAAACAACAGTCAACTGTTATGACAGTTTACAAAATGTCGGTCAGTATACAATAAGTCAGAAACTCAAACGAGCAATTTGTTGTATGAAAAAATCAATACACAGTTCAAAAAGCACAAAAAGTCTCCTACCTTTTAAGATTCTTGTCAACAGAGGAACCCTGAGATAGAGTACGCACACCGGTTTTGGAGGTGGCTCTAGTAATTACTTTCTTACTCGTAACGGGTGTTTTGTTCCGTGATGAACCTCCGGGCACTTCTATGGTTCGTTTTGTGGCCACTGGTGTTGGCGGCGCGCTACTTGATTGGGTCTGTTCCAGTGCTGACTCCTCTCCTCTTTCTATATCTTCAAGGTCACCAGGTTTGTATATACTATCGTTAACGTAAAGAATACCTCGCTTTATATAGGCTTTGTGCCCTTTCGATTTTGCCAAACTTAGATGGCTCCTCAGGATGTATTGTTCCCTCTGCTGTCTCAGTGTTAAATCGTCGTTTATATACACCCTTGAATTTTTCAGTTTCCTGGTGTTAGCGAATACTAGCTTTTTATAATATGACGATGTAAACTCAACTATTATGGGTTTATCATTTCCATCTTTCTTGCCAACAATGTGTACCCCATCGACTGCATGCAAGCCCAACTGGATGTCGAGTTGATTTTCTATTTTCTTAACAATAAACTCTCTTATATCTTTCCCGTCATATTCAACATGATTTACTCCACTCACAACAATATTCTTTCGCTTGTTTTGGCGTTCGAGTAATTCTATTCTATTCCCCAGCAATTCATTTTCTCTTTCTAGCTGTTTCAGTTTCTTGTCGGAAGCTTCCAATTTTTCCAAAAGATTATTTTCTAAAATATCCAGTCTTTTACCGAGGCTCTCTAGCAGTTCCCTATTTGATATTTCCCCATTATTCAATTTAGGCATTCTATATACCCTCTGTTTATTTAATTCTCAGTTAAAACTCACTATCCTCTTATCTGCCTCCAGTAATCTCTTTACAAGATAATAACAGTCGATTATTTTGTCAACACAAAATATCAATCCTTCTTCACCATCAAACTATTTCTTTAGAGGAAATGGAAACCACGTAACACTATCTCTAGGTAACAGGCAAATTTTCAATCTTTCTGTCGGTATAAACCTCACCAAATAATTCGTCTCATTAACCAGTGAACTGTACATTTATCAGGGAGAAATACTCACACACTCTTACTTTCACGATTCACAATATAAGTATAACATAATAAGAAAACAAAGTCTTTAAGTCAAAAAAAGAGTTGGTTTGTAGAAATTTAGAAAGCATGAATGTATTGAGGAACTGTTATACTTACCTTTCCCTTGTCTATTTCTAAAAATTTGCACTTTTCTGACAGTGTCTGTTTATCTGACTCTAAATCTAGACGTTGTTGCTCAGCTTGAAGAAGCTCCTTTCTGAGTGATTGTATATCATTCTGATGGTCGTTGCACTGCATTTGTAATGCAAGTTTCTCATCTTCTACCTGAAATAGTAAACATCTATGTTTATTTATAATTATAATTTTTATGAATCTTATTTATATAAGATTTATTCAACCTTTTTTAAATCATCTTGCAGCTTCTTTTTATCCATCTCCAAGTTAGTCACCACATTTTCTTGCTTTAGAAGAGAATCATGTACACCAGCTCTTTCTCCAAATATTTTTTCCAATTCAATTTCACAGTCAGCTAAAATTTAAACACATACATAAATGCCTACACAATAATGGAAAGTAAGAACATAATATTACTTAATGTCTCACCAGTATGTTATTGAACTATAATGCATCAATTTTCAGATAAGTTAACATATTAATAATACCCTAGGGCGTTATTTTCAAATAACAGACCCTAGGGCATTATTAAAAAATTTGGGACGCAGCAAGTGCGTTCTAGTAGCCAATTTTCATAAGTATTGTACACTATTATTATACAGCATATTAGTAAAGTTAATACTTTAAACTTACACAGACCTTGAAAATCGATTTTAGAGGTCCTAGTACACGCACATTTTAAGCATTATTTCGAAAGTGTTGACATCGATATCTACTATCAAAAAAACCTTGTGTTCTAACTCCTTTTGAGAAAAATGCCCAAAACTCAATTTTCTATGAAGCTCAAGAACTCAATTTTGCTATATCTGTAGATAGTGTAAGTCTCTTTAGAAGAAACTTGTATTACAAATTTCATGAATCTTATACAAAAGATTTCCAGAAGGAAACTTAATTCATATTTATAAAAGTAAATTATTTGCCAAATTATAAACATAGCAGTTATTTTTCCTTATTAATCTCCAGTATGATTTCGTTTTAATCAACCTAATCAAACCGGTTTTTTCAATATCACCAATAACAAAATGTCTGCTGAAAATTATAATTTCAGACTCAAATGTGACAAACCTGTTCATGCGTTTTAAACAAAAATGAGATCTTGTTCAAAATATAAGAAATCTGTTCACTATTGTTTCTCCAAATGTCAAAAAAAAAACATCAAAAAAAAAACAAACATTCATCCGAGCTAGATTCGATCATACAGCCTTCTGTGTAGCAGTCCAGCATGCTTCCAATGTGCTATCTGCTAATACGTCAACCAATGTTGTCTACATAACACTTGATACAGGCTTCATGCCCGGGGTAGTATATGAAAAGTATATGTAACAATTAATAACAGAATTAGTAATTCTACTACCATTGAAACACATTCAAGGATTGTTTTGGTCTTATATGATGTCTTATGTTTAAGTTTAAAGATAAAAGAAACTATTTTAGAATCATTTTTATAGACTTGACTTCAATTTGTTTACATTTCTACTATATTATACACCAGCATGATATATCTATGCTGCGCTAAAACTGTATTTAGGGCCGTTTATAAAGCTACAAATATAGTGTATTTTAATCATTGATTGAATCCCCCAGTTAAAAACAATCACTTAGCAAATTTTTAATTTCATGTCGTCTGTCATATTCCATAATTGCGGCCGAGATTTCACGATTGTTGGTTCGGGTAGTATGTTTTATGCCCGGTATATATTTAGTTTGGTCACCTTTGATGTATGGTTTATACCTGTTGTATGAATCAATCTACGTGTGGCAGTTAACTACTCTGTCTGTCAGGCATTGGACTTTAACCACTAAGTGGTTTCAACGCATGTCTTTGGGATTTTATTTTTAATTTGGAAAAAACTCTATATATTGTGTACCAAATTACTTAAAATTCACAACATAGGTTTATTTGCACTATTTCTAGCCACGTGTAAAGTCTCATTCCAGTTACTCTGATACTTACAAAAGATAGCGTTTCCAAAAAGTTTCCCCGATTTTCCACTGGAAAAACTTGAGCATAAAGGCTGATTAATGAACTCGACCTCGGTTCTCGTCCAAACAAGATTTTTTCCAAGTTTGATTGAAATTAGTTGAGTATTTTTTGAGTTATCACACAAACACACACCTACACACACACACACACACACACACACACACACACACACACACACACACACACACATATATATATATATATATATATATATATATATATATATATATATATATATATATATATATATATATATATATATATATATGTATGTATGTATGTATCCTCCCTATTTGCGAATTTTTCTTAATGAAAATTCGCTAAAAGCTTGCACTTCACATAGCGTCAGAAATATATTGATAAACAATTTTTTTTTCTTGGTTACAGCAAGTTAATGTATTTGCAGACAACCTTTGCTTTAATAGTATAAATATAATCAAATTATTATAAACAAATCCCATAACATACTAGTGGGACATTAAATGTAAGGCACCACAGGCATTATAATGATATAATAATAATAATATATTTATCACAGTTATACAATGCGTCATACATATAAGCTTGGCTTGTGCTTGTATAGGACACAATTTTTATAAAGGATGCATTCTAAATAAAACTGTCAGAATTGATTAACCTTAACTGTCACTTTACAAATTTTGCTCAGATCTTGCTCTAATTTTATTTTTTTCCAACACCAGCATGTCTCCAACCTTTGTTCATTCTAAACTTAACTTCAAACTACAGTCCATCCCTATTTACTTCCAAAAAAAACTTTAAACTGGTAAAGTAATTTTTTATTATACACCTGTGCTTCAAAAATTACCTTATGCTCTTTGTTGCTTCTCAGCAATTTACTGACTCTTTATAGCAATGCTTTTTGGCTTACGACAGTTTTCATGTTTCATTGTCAGTTTTAATAGCATTTCACACTGTTCTTAACTTGCAGCATTGTTTCTGTCACAATTTTTGATTAGAAGTTAGCTCTATTTTATATTAGTTTGTCAACACAAGAGCAGATTAAAAAGTTTTTAACCTGACTAGAAAGCAAACAAGTGTTTTTTTTTAATTTTTAGATACATTCGTTACCAAGCTATTTCCTTAGATAGAGACTTCATAAAAGTTAATTTCTCTTTGTGACGGGTTAAGGTTTTATAAGTTCTCAACATAGTCAAGTTTTTGGAAATTTGTGACTTGAAGAAAATCGAACTCTGAATTGTCATGAAGTATTGGCATTACAAGTGCCTAACACCACAGCAAATCCATCAAGACTTGGTAGACACATTATGAGTCTCTGCTCCATGCTTTTCTATGGTCAAGAAGTGAGCTGTGGTGCTGATCCGGAGGAGTTCACTGGTAAATTTGTTAGTATGGACGGCTGAATCCAAATAGTGAAAAAGTACCGGATGTCCTGTCCCAAAGAAAAGCAAACAAGTTTTGTCGGCAAACAAGCTTATGGCATCGATTTTATTATTTATTTTTATTTATGATTATATCCTGATAGATTATTTAGAAAAGAGACTATTAATTCACAATACTGTTATAATCTTCTGCAACGTTTGTGTGAAGAACTCAAAATTAAAAGGCCTGGATTGCCAAAAAGGTGTTGTTTTACTAGGATAAGGCACTCAACCTTTAGCTACAGTACACTTGGAGGCTTTGTAAAAAAGAATTTGTGGTATGTAAGAATGAAGAGGGGTCAAAGTAATTTGCATGAGCGTGATATGTAGGAATATAATAAAATATCAAAATTTAACTATATTCTTTCTGTTTGTGAATGTTTGACTTTGGCTGTATTGATTTCAGCTATTAATTACTCCAATTTGTTGGCGCCTTGCCAAATAAACTATGTTTAACCCAGTGTTGCCAGAAATGGTAGCAGCTAATCAGTATTTTGAGAAGGGATGCATAAGTAGGAACATGTATAAATCTGAGGCTGCGAGGGCGACAACGACAAACACGTCTAGCGTCGTAGAGACCATTTTTCTTTTCAGAGTTCAATGATATTGAATTTAGAAAAGGCCTAAAAGATCAATTTTATAAATTTTACACTGCAGAGCAGTTTTACATAAACATAATTTTAAACTGTATCTATCGTGAATAGAATAAATGAAAAAATAAATAAATGAGCCCATTTTCAAAATACGAAAAAAATACATGGAACATATTTTTTCATATCAAAGCAAAATTGTTTAGAAAAATAACCAGCTATGGTAGTTGATCTTATAGCATAACAAAATTAGTGAATATTTTTAATTGTTTGCCATTTACTTTTGCGTCCATTTTCACGGTTCTATCCTTACTTTTATTTTTGTCATATTGATCTTCAGTTTGATTCGTTTTAGCACACTATGAAGTTCACACAGCATCCTTTGTAATGCTTTTTCAGTTTCTCCTATCTGTACTATCTAATCAAGCACTCTTTATTATATGAAACAATATTTTTCAATCTCCATTATCGAATGTCTTTTATTGTCACTTATTGTTCTGTGCTGGTCGCATTTTCACGCGTTCAGTTTTTGTAATAGTAACACTTTTACTAATCATAAAGTCACTTGAAAGTTTTGCTGATCCCTAATATTTCACACTAAGGTGAAAAAGTTTTTATTTCATTTTTCCACCAAAAATTTTTAAAGTTCCATTGTTAATTCGTCTACACCAGGAATTTTTCCTTGTCTAACTTCTCTAAGGGTTTTTTAAAATTCTTTTAAGGGGGGTCCAGATCATCTGGATTTATCTTTTCTATTTGTTCCTGGTTTATATTTTACCTTTCTTTCCTGTTTGTAAGCTTGATCTAACCTTCCAGTTTTTGTTATTTTCAATTTCTTTACTACTTCTTTGCATCTGTACTTACTTTTTCTCCTACACTTTTATTTGACCATATTTTTAATTTGTTTATATCTAGTGTATCTCTGTCCCTTTTTAATCTTTCTCCGCCTGTTACGCTCTTCTATTAACTTTAGTGATATCATCTAGGGATTCTTTGGTTCTAGTTTCTTCTCGCTCAGTATTTTTTTCACAGCTGCCTTTAAGCCACATTTTATGTTTGTCCACACAGATATTCCTTCATTGAAATTTATCTTATTGATTTAGTTCTTATTCTGTTCTTATGCATCTTTTGGTTTGTGCACCTTACATTTTCTTTTTGTATTTCCTCTATTCTTGGTTAAAGTATTTTTGCACATGGCTAGTGATCACTGTCTATTTATTTACCCATTGTCACAATAATATCCCCCATTGTAATTGTTTGATCCTGTTTGCTAATTTTCTTAAGCATTTCTTTTATATTAAATTACATATATTTCACTTCCTGCTCATCGCTTTGTGATGTCAAAAAGTATACTTGTATTATAGCGATATTCTGGAGCTTTGCTTTAATGGTCACCATAAGTATCTTATTGTTGACGTGGTATGTATTCGTGAGTTTAGTGGCCTATTTGTTCTGTAATAAGATTGTGACTCCATTCCTTCTCTTCCACTCTATATCATTATGACATTATAACCCTTGAAGTCTAAAATTATCAAGTTCTAACACGCCAAGTATACCTATATTCCTTTTTTAGTATGTTCTTTGTTTCTAAGATTCCATGTTCCTATATTCAAAGAGTTATTGATTTCTTTCTATTTACATTGTTTCTAATAATTATCTGCCTGACTATCTACCTGCTGGGTTGGGGACAGAGTTTCACATGTTAATGGTCTGAGCAGCCTGTACCATGCTGTTTCCTTACCAGATCTTAAGTTCCAAGCTTATGATTAGTAGCATGTTTTTTTGCGTTTTGTCTACCATTGTTGCTGGTTTGGGAAATTGATATACAATGCAGTTGGTTCCTGTTGCCTCCTGCGACCTTTATGAGTGAGTGAAAGGGAAAGAAAGAGAGAGAGAGAGAGAGAGAGAGCATTTTGGGATAGAAAGGAAAACAGGAAATGTGGTAATTGATATTAGGTAAGAACATGAAAGAAAAAATGTTTATTGGACAGCAGCATAAGTTGCTCCGGTAGTCGTCACTTACAATAGGTAGGGGATTCCTTGGACCGTTTCCTTTCAAATCTACGAGTCCATAGAGGATGTTTTTTTATTAGGCAATTAAGGGCCACGAATCAATCAGTTCTCTGAGGCTGGAGACTTCTATTATTCAATATATCTAGTATATGTAATTTATTGTTTCATAATAGTTGAACAACTATAATTTTTAGTTTTTCATATATTTCTATTATTAACCCTTTCCCACGTTATATTCATTATATCTATATCTTGCGTAACTATCTATCTCTTTTATACGTTGACATTGAATCATTGTATGATAATTTTTCAGAATTTAAATCAATCAGGGTTATCTTTATATGGCCAATTAAAGGTTTTGGAACCATTATGTACATGAAGGTTCTAAAAAAAGTGGAGATTTCAACCATTCCCTTTGGTGAGGTTATTGAATGCCAAGATATTGTTTGTTTATTGTTTTTTAAATTTTTAAGTGCCATACTCTTTAAGGATCCATTTGACTTGACACACAGTGTGTCTCGAGCACATTCTATTTTTATTTATTATATTATATATGAGGAGCAGATTTTCTATATGCATTTTGTTAATTATTTAAATTTTTTAGTTGAAGATGGCACCACATTATGTGAGATGGCAGTTGCAGTCTCGCGTGAAAACAGATTCTCTAAATGCCTTGCTGCTTTGTGTGATTTTCTTAATAAACAAGATTTTAAAGATGATATCAAGCAAGTAGGGGTATTCACGGATGTTTGTCCCAGACAAAACAATAATGCAGACTTGATGCATACGCTTATGTTGTGGCTGTACGAAGACTTACCAAAAGGCATTGAATCTGTGGTAGTAATATTTCCTGTATGTGGACATTCTTATTTGTCAACTGAAGACATTTTCGGAGAGATTAAAAAGTTACATTATGATCTTTCAGTACAATCAAGACACCTACAAAGTACTATGAGACACACTCCAAGAAGGGAGAGAGGCGAAAACTTGGGATTGGACTGTTTCGGATATAAATACTGCTTTGGATTCTTTAAAGAAAATTCAAGGTATCAGCGCGGCAAAAAAGATTGTTATTAAAAGGTAAAAAAAAATATATTTAAAGGCCGTGTTGAATTACAGAAATCACGATAACTCCAAAAAGTTTGTCACCTTACTAAGAAGAGAAAAGAAGCTTGGAACTATAAAGTTACCTAATATCGAACTCGAAAACCCAATTAAACTACAAAAACTTAATAGTCTTTTAAAACTACTAGTTAAACTCTCAGGGCCAAATTGGGAAAAGAGCCTGAGCTCACATAGTTACAGCCCATTTTCGGAGACCGTCACGTTTAAAATAACCAAAACAAGATATCGATGATGACCCACATAATGCCAAACAAATGTGCGATTATAATGACGATTGTAATTCCTGACTTGTAATGTTAATATAATACATAGAACTATTTTCAATTTTTTATCATAAAATAATAATACTTGTCTATAATTTATGTTTTTTTTTACACTCCCAGCACCTTTTTAGTCAAGATCACTTAATGCAGAAAAACAAGCAGCAGGTTGTCTCAGGGTGACAAACTAAATGCATTTTTGAGCTTTTTTTTGAAAGTATCAGTGCTAGATTTTTGACATATGGGCTCAATGATCACCTATTTCTTATTACATATTTTGAAATTTTTTACTTTTTTAATAAACTAAACCCCAATAACTGTTTTCATCGATTTCTGAAAATTACAAGTGGACAAAATGCATAATATAGAAAATCTGCTCCTCATATATTATTTATTATACATTCGTTTTCACACTTAAGATGTACTCTATTGTTTAAGACACATCAAAACATGACATTATAAGCTTCCCTGAACATCAAACTGAATGCCTTAAAGAGCACAGAAACTATTTTATATCATACTAAGGAACCCTTAATTTTTTTCACAATCACTAGCTGCAATATATTAAAGTTGAAAAAATAAGTGAAAAGAAAATAAAGGTAATTTCTTAGGCTAACTTTTCTTTCTTATCACGGGATTTTGTATTTACCATATCTACTGTGTTCCCAGATCAAACAACCATATAAATTAATAATAATAATTATATTATAAATTATTGATGCATTTTCAGGACTCAACAAAGACAAATATACTGGATGCAGTTACCAAAATTATCAGTATATTTTCACGGAACAAGAATAACTTATTTACCTTTTGATTTCTCTAATGATGCAATTAACTTATCAGCTTCTAGTTTTTGTTGTTCAAGCATATCATGTGATAAGTATAATTTATTTAACTCCTCTCTAGTAGTGAGTAACTCCTCTCTAATTCTGCTACACCGATCTTCCTCCCCACGTAAAGTTATTTCTCGAAGGTTAGCTTCTTGATTGAGCCTATCAATTTCCGTTTGCAGGAAGATTTTCTCATCTACTAAACTATCAATTTCCTTTTGAAGCACCATGTTGTTCTTTTGAAATTTATCATAATCAGCATTCAGCGATTCAACCATACTAGTAATTTCTAGTCGGTTTCTCTCCAGTGCACTCTTTTCTGCTTTCAGTGTCTCCATGTTCTTTTGGAGAATGTCCCTCTCCTGTGAAACCTGGGAGCATTGTGCGCGACAAGCATCAAGCTGTGCCACAAGCTCCTTAATGCGTTTCTCTAAGGTTTGGGTGTTGTCTTCGCAGTTCTCATACTGCTTGCGAACTAACAAAAGTTGCTCCTTATTTGACTGGAGTTTCACCTGTGTAAAAATTGAGAAAAATGTTAAAGCTGGCAATAAAAAGTATTATTAATATTATATGAGATTAGTTTGCATAATTTAAAATTTACTTTTTGACAGAATTATATCCTGTATTAGAGTCTTCATAGACAGCTCATTAATATAAAAAATAAGTTTTTTACCAAGGGAACATAATTTTGCATACAATTCAAAAATTTTGTACTAAATAATTTATATATATATATATATATATATATATATATATATATATATATATATATATATATATATATATATATATATATATATAAATAGTTTTTGATTAAATTTGGGTAAAATTAAGGATGATATTTGGATTTAAGAAAATATTCAAAACAGTATTTGAATTTCAGAAATGTTGGTCAATGTGGGAATTGTGAAAGAAGCAAAATTTAAAAAGTCTGGGTGCAGCAAGTGCGTTATAGTAGTGAATTTTCATAAAAATGTTTTTAATAAAACAAGCATCAAATTGGGTTATCAGTATAACCTATATAGTAAAAAAAATGCACCATATTTCATAAAAATAACGTTATTGTTTGAAAAAGTACAACAATTTTCTGAAAATAAACTTAAAATGTTCCTGAAAAAGATGGTCCAATTTTCCTGGCAAATGAATCTCTCTAACCTATTTACCCACCTACCAAGATATAATTATTTACAAGAAGCTTTTCAAACTTACAAAAAAAAATGTGCATGAAAATTTACAAACAATTTTTTTCACGAAAATCCCAAAACATTTTTCTTACAATAACTTAGCAAACATTTATTATTAATTACCAAAATATCATAAAAATGTTACAAACAATGATTTCTACAGAAACACAAAAAAAGCTGCGAAAACTGTCTATTTTTAACAAACAAAAATTGTTAAAAGAATACATAGAATCAAATTATATACCTAATGTGTCAATACGATTGAAATAATTGTGTTATGTTTGAATTTTTTCAGATTTAGTCACTATTTCAGAGCGCCATGTTTTTCTTTCTTGCTTAGGGCCCATCCGCGATTGCTGCCCCGATAGCACTGCAGCCTTTGGCTTACTGTGCATCACCTATGCCTTTTCTACTCCACCCATTCCAAAATCATTGTGCCTCGAACTAGTCTGCACAGCACCTGCTGGGGTGAAGTTTTATATTGCTCTGTCTCCTACCTAGACTGTCTGTCGATCAGTTGTCTTTTGTGGTCCAGAGCTTTACACTTGCACAATATGTGCTGGGCTGATTCCTCCCCCTCGCCACAGAGTCTGCATGCCCGGTCCCCCTCGAAACGCCCCATTTTATGCAGGTGTTTCTTGACAGCCATGTGTCCCGTCAAGAGCCCTGTTGTGTTCCTGAGCTGTCCTCTGATAAGACTTAGCAGCTCCACAGCTCTCTGCCCTCTGAGCCCTGGACAGTCTGCCCAGGATACCTTATGCTGATTTCTGACCCAGGACTTAATGGATCCCCTGGCCGTGCCTTTCGTCACGCCCAGGGCCGGGTCCGGCTCCATAAATGGTTCTACTGATCCTCACTTCGCGAGATTGTCAGCCTCTATATTACCTTTGACCCCCGAGTGACCCGACACCCAGATGAGGGTAACCTCGTTAATTCCAGCCAAGTCACTCATCTCGTCTCAGCATTCACTAACCAGCCTGGAGTTTACCCGTGGGCTACTTAGGGCCTTAAGGGCTGCCTGGTTGTCTGTGGCTATGAGGATCCGCTTGTTCTCTCGTACGCAGTGCAAGATTGCGTACATTTCGGCCTGACAGGCAGTTGTGTGAACCCTGAGGGAAATACTGTGACTTACCCTCGGTCCTTCCGAATAAACGCTTGCCCCCGCCCCACGCTCCCAGCCGGATCCGTCCGTAAACCAGACGAACGCGCCCCGTGGTAGGTCCGTCGTCCGCCATGCCTCGCGGTCGGGGATTACCACTGTAAATCTGTTTTCCCTACAGATTCGCGGGCTCGCGAAGTCTGACCTCATTTCAAGCATGGGCCCTTTCACGATCTCCTGAATCTTGCAGTGACCCCTGCAGCCTGGGTTGACAGAGCACCCTGTATATGGCACCAAGATCTTTTAGATGAATAATATAAACAAAAACCTCTCTGAATACATCACGTTTCTGTGACTCTGCTATCTATTGGTAACAACACGCTATCATAAGTTTTGATATGTGCCAAAAATGTGAAAAGTTGCAAAACAATTGAAATAACTCGAAAATGATGAACGCTATCAAATTTCTTTTCCCTACAAATATGCATTATAGTTCGATGAAACATGGAAAAATAATACATGATAAAAAATATAAATAAAACAATATGAAAGGATGTTTGAAAAAAAAAAGTATCACCAACGACTTATGGACCAGCCTGTGTTTGTCAAAATAATTTTTATGATGCAGCTAAAGACACTGACATTTGAAGAAATTTTTTCAAATTTCGAAAGTCGCTATCTCCTCATTAGTGAATTTTTCAGAAAATTATGATCATGCAATCAAATTAAAGCATATTTTTTTTCTAAGGCATGATATATAATTATTTAAATCACATAAATAAATACATACATGTAACCAGCATTGTAAAATTACCTGTAGTTCATGAATTATAGACTGGTATCTATGAAGAGCAGCCTGGACTGCAGAAATAGTACTTTCAGCAAAGGCAGCTGGTGATGTTGTACTGCGAGGTGTTCCCCTTTTAGGAGACCTGTAAAAGAAAAAATACATAACATAAAAGATGAGGATGTATTTATATTGATCATTACTTTTGAGGTATTGGTGTGGAAGCACTTAAGTGGATATGTGTGGCCTGCAATAGTTCAGCGTCTTTTATTTCAGCATCCTGTATGAGGGCATGTGCAATGTCTCTCAGGGCTGCTTGAAGAATGTCAATATCCTCTTGTAATTTGCTCACCTGAGCTACATTTTGTTCTGCATCTGTACATCGGTCTTCCTAAGAAAGAAATGAATAAAAACTTAATGTGAAAAATTAATTTGGTGGTAAGCTTTTTTTCCTGATCATCCACATAAAAATCAATATTTATTAACATCACTCAGACCCTCATCATTTGTTTGCATGGTCAACTTTTTCTATACAACAATCATTGAATTTTCTGCCCTAATTAACTTTTCACTGTTTACTGTCACACACATCTGACCTTGCATGAGCATAAAATTTTAGTGTTTGATCAAATTTATATGTTTTTTATCAAAAAATAAATTATAAACAGTATAAGGTATAAATATAGTAGGGGAGAAGTGCCATTAATGGCACATGCTATGAATGGGACAGGACATATCTCAAATATCCCCTGCAATATTTTAATGTCATATTACTCTGTTAGATGGCGCAGGAGGTACCGCAGGTGAAAAATATATCGTTTGTCGTTTGCAGTCAACTGTAAGAGGTTGTGAGTTGTCGTTCATGTTTCTTGTAGTAAAACTGACGAGTTTAAAAATGAATAATTTTAATTTTTGATATGCGTTTCAACGTGTAATTACAATGGAAAAGTTTGTCAAGGTAACAAATTTTATATTTTATATTTTTCATGCAAAAAAACATTAAGAAACGTGGAGGTAAACGTGGAGGTTATATTTTTTTGTGTCCATGTTTACACCGCCATGTAACCAAGCCATGAATGGGACACAAATATAGGTCATAAACGAAACATGTCCTATTCATAACCTGAATTTTTTTCCAGATGAGCCAACACAAACCAAAAGAAAAAAAGACAACGTGTATCTGCCGAACAAATGGAAGGGGCTGTTATTTATTTCATGGAAAATAATATTTCAGCCCGGGATGGTTCTGCGACATTTTCTGTTTCAAAGTCATCACTTCACCGTCAAAGGCAGGCTGTTAAGGAGCTTAGTAGCTTACCAGACTTCAAACACTCTCCTAATATAGGTAATAGGAGGTTCTTATTTATTGAACAGAAGACTCAACTGGTAGAATATCTACTTACCGCATCAAAATGTGCTATGGTTTACGGTCTAAAGGGCTTCGCTTATAAATATGTGAAAGAATTAAATTTGGCCTATTCAGAGAAGTGGGATGATAGTCAGATGGCTACTGAAGACTAGCTGAAAGGATTTCAACGCCGTCATAAACAAATTTTAAGTCTACATCATTTTAATGCGGTCAATGTCAACAAATTCTTTGATAACCTTGAGTAACTTAAACTGCATGCCAGAGCGAATATTTAATTGTGATGAGACAGGTGTAACAACTTTGACTGACCCAACAAAAATTTGTGCGAAAAAGGGTCTTAAACAAGTAGATTAGGCAACTTTCGTTGAAATAGGACGACTTGTGAGATTTCTCAATTTCATTTCTGCTTCTGCAAATTTTGTTCTGCCAGTCTTCATATTTCTGAGGTAAACTTATTTCTTTCTGGATTTTCGTCTACTATATATATATATATATATATATATATATATATATATATATATATATATATATATATATATATATATATATATATATATATATATATATATATATATATATATATATATATATATATATATATATATATATATATATATATATATATATATATCCACTCAATCGTAACATATTTGGTGAAGAAGATGATTTTGTGTTCGTTTGTAACAGACAATGAGAATCCTAACATTAGGAACGATGAAGCACCAAATCTAGATTCTATCAAGGCTTCTTCAAGCAGTGGACCTACTACCCTTACTGTACCATCCAAAATTGCTACATCTTCTACTACTCCAGAAGCAATAGCCCTTTCCCAAAAGCATCCGAGTGAAAAATAAAACAAGATGGAAGAAAACATGGAACAAAAATTATCACTGACACTCCTGAACTTATGCATTTAATGAAAGAAGAGGCAGAAAAATGGAAAAAGTCCAATACAAGGGAGTGAAAAAGAAAATCAAGTGATGAGCCAGAGATTCGGATGACACAGATGAATTTTTACGGGACTTGGGAAGAAACAGCGACAAGGTTGGGGAAGTGGGTAATTTTAAAGTACAGAAAAAAGACTACGTGTTAGTCGACTTCTTCACAAAGAAAAACAAAATTTCCTTCATTGGAGTTGTTCAATAAAAACTTGACAATTTTAAATTCTACTTAAATTTTTGAGGCGTTATGGAAATTCTGAAAGGTTTGCGTATCCTGCAGAGGAAGACAGTTGTGAAGTGTCAAGAGACCCGATTTTAAGGAAGCTTCCTGAACCCGGAAGAAGGAGAAGGAGGCTACAGCTCGTACTCAATCTACTTTAAGATTCCATACTTCTTTTAATCATTACGAAAAAGAATTTGGAAAGCTTTTGTAAGAATTAAAGGAACGTTAAAGCGAAGCTTATCTGTTTTTATATATTCAAGTTTGTAGAGTTTACTATTTTATTTGTATTAGATGCATTTTGCCAACAAAATCTGAGTAAAACAAGATCTTGCATAATAATTTTTTTGTCCCATCATAACGTGGTCTTATCCCATTTAGAGCATGTTATGCTATGAATAAGACATTAATTTTAATTTAAAAAAAATGTTTTATTACTGCCATATCGTCAATAGTGTGGAAGTATGGCATCGGCGACAAAAATTTCAAAAGTTTTTTTCGCTTAAACGACGCAAGTGTCAAAACATATAGAAAACATGATTTGGGAACGACATTTTTTTGTGTCTGTCGGTCTGTATGTCTGTCAGTCTGTATGCCTATCAGTCTGTATGTCTGTCTGATTGTAGCCACGATAACTTTAGAACGAATTGTGATATCGTCTTCAATTTTGGTATATAATTAGCACCCGACAAACGAACGGTTAGAATTGTTTTTGGGTAAAATCGCTTCAGGGGGTAGGGGATGAAGGGGGAATAATTTGGTAAAAATTGACATTTTTTCGTTGAAACTCGAGTAATATAACGTTTTAGGGTTTGTTTATTAGAAAACTTTCAATTTCATCAAAGATCTGGTATTCTGTAGTGAAATTAAATTAGGGGTTGAATGTGTGGGCATGGAATATCAGTGACATAAATTTTGAAAATTTGTTTTGCTAAAACGGCGAAAAAAAGTCTCAAAGCATATATAAAACTTGATTCTGGAGCGAAAATTTTTTTGGTCTGTCTGTTAGTAGGCACAATAACCTTAAAACGAAATGGGATATCATCTTCAAACTTGGTATCCAGTTAGCACCCCAGAAAGGAACGCTTCAAATAATTTTTGGGTAAGCTCGCTTTAAGGATTAGGGGATAAATGAGGTGTGATTTGGTGAAAATAGACATTTTTTCGTTAAAACTCGTTTAATATAACGTTTCAGAAGTTTATGGATACAGGAAGACGAATATTTTATTTGTAGTCAAGTCCTGGACCCTAAATTCATTTCATGAGGATGTCTTTCTGAGGAGAGTCGATTATCAGAGCTATGTGGAAGTTGTGATTAAATTTGCAGCACTATTTTTTATTGTATTGAAATTAATGATATTCTACGTAAGCTTCAATTATTGTTCACGGTTCAAAACAAACTGGCAGAAACCCATACCATTTCCTATAAAAATGACAAAAATATAGCTCATATAAAAAAAGGGTCTCATTCATACCACTTCTCCCCTACCTATTTTAATTAAAAGACATTCTATATCATATGGTAAAATATAAGTCTTCTGAATGCACACTAAATGAATTACCACAGGTTTTATGAAACATGATGGACATTTTTTCAGCAGAATGTCAATAATTTTTTTTAAATAGCATAGGACTCAACAATTCAGTATATAATCTGTGCAATTTAAAAAAAATGTGGTGAAGCCTAATTTGGAATATATTATTTTTGTAAATAACTTACCAACATCTGTACATCTCTTAGTAGTTGTTGAATTCGGTCTTCTTTCAGTCTTAACTCTGAGAGGTAACTTTCTTGTTGAAGTTTTATTGATTCGACTTGATTTTTGAGTTCAGAATTTTCTTGTTCAAACTGATGTTTCTCTTTACCCTAAAAAATTAAAGCCCTAAAAACAAAGTATCGAATTCCATTGCATTATAAATCGATACTTTAATACAATATTATCACAAGTTTTGGGATATTTAAAAGTAAAGTGTAAAAGTAAGTGTATATCGAAATTATTTACCATACTTTCCTATTGGATATTTTGCCATGAAATATATAACAGAAACATTTATACTTTTTCCAGGTTAATCTTTTTACGGTGATTTTTAAACTGTGCTGTAGTAGTTTTGCTTCAGTTAGTTTACTGTGTAACCTTTTCAATTTGACTAAGTTACATATTTTGATTACGAATTACTTATTTATTCAAAAAATATAAGCACATCTAAATATGCGCATATATATATATATATATATATATATATATATATATATATATATATATATATATATATATATATATATATATATATAAATCTGGACCTCAAAAATTATCTTGGTCAAATGTGGCTGTGGAATGAAAAACGTTTATCTTATAAGTATAGCTTTCAAGTAAGGCTAGATGCATTCTCACAAGAATTAGAACCGTAGACCGGTTTCGCTCTCATTAGAGCTCGTCAGTACAGCATACTAATTGCAGCAAAAATACACCTATAAAGTAATACGGCTAAAGTAGCCAGCCTTTTAACACTAAGTGAGTGGTGAGCATGTCGCCACCTAGTTGCGAAACCAAGTAGTATGTTGTCACACCAGCTCCAAATAACACAAAGTGTTAAAAAATAGAGACTGTATACAACTAACAATTTAATAAACTGTCATCCCTGGCCCATTTCTACCCTATTATAGAGACAAAGTATGTAAGGCTAGATGCCTTCTCACAACAATTAGAACCGCAGACCGGTTTCGCTCTCATTAGAGCTCATCAGTACGCCATACTCATTGCAGCGAAAATACACCTATAAAGTAATACGGCTAAAGTAGCCAGCCTTTCAACACTAAGTGAGTTGGTTCCGCAACTATATATATATATATATATATATATATATATATATATATATATATATATATATATATATATATATATATATATATATATATATATGCACAATCAACCAAGGGTTGCGGTGCTATCGAGGCGGCAAGGCCGCGGACGAGCCCTGAGGGAACAAAAATATATATATATATATATATATATATATATATATATATATATATATATATATATATATATATATATGTATCCATCCAATAACTCAAAAAATAATTAACCGATTTCGATGAAACTCGGCAAGTGCTTTTTCTTATTAATGGCTTGGATGAGTTCGTTAGCCAGGAAAATCGGACAGGGTTTTCCGGGAAAATTTTGAGCTTTCTTTCGAAAAAAAAATTTTTTCTCCGAAAATTACAAAGCTGTTTTAATGAAATTTACTATATATGTTGCATTGGGAGAGACCTTACTACGTACCAAAATTCAACTTTCTAAGTTTATAGAAAATTGAGTAATTCAAATTTTGTTTTTCATTCGAAAAATAATTTTTCTCCGAATATTACGAAGTTATTTTAATAACATACCAAAATTAAACTTTTTAAGTTTATAGAAAATTGAGTTATTCAAGTTTGAAACATTTAAAAAAATTCACTACCATAACGCACTTGCTGCGTCCCGAACTTTTTTTAATAAAGGCGGGCATCAAATTTGGTTACGGTGTAACCTATATAGTAAAAACAATGTATCATATGTCATCAAACTAACTTTCTTGTATGAAAAAAGACAAAAATTTTCCGAAATTAAACTTAAGATGTTCCCCAAAAAACTGGTCCGATTTTTCTGGGCAACGAACCTGTTCAAGCTATTTACCCACCTAGCAAGATGTAAGTATTAAAAAAAGCTTTCCGATGGGACTCTCAAAAAAATTTATGAAAATTTGCAAACAATTTTTTCACGAAAATCTGAAACTATTTTTTTTACAATAACTTTTTAAACAGTTATTACCAAAATGTCAGAAAAATCTTACAAACAACGATTTCTACGGAAACACAAAAAATGTTCTGCAAAAATTGACTATTATCTTTTACAAAAAAATTGCCTAAAGAATACATAAAATTCAAATTATATACGTGTAACTAAGTTTAAGAAATTGGAAAATGCAAAAAATATTTCCAAAACTAGTGGGAGTAAAAGCACTTTAGAGGAGCCATCAGACGATCAGTGATTTAAAGCAAACAGTTCATTGTGCATTATTCGTTTTCAGATTCTAGAAAAAAATCATGCAGCATTAAAAATACTTCAGCAAACTAATACAGAAAATAGCTCACTTTAATTCAAATACGAAGTAAATATAATTTTTTTTCCTATTTATTGGATTATTATTATTATACATACACATATATATATATATATATATATATATATATATATATATATATATATATATATATATATATATATATATATATATATATATATATATATATATATATATATATATTGTACTGGGTTCGATCCGAGAGTACTCCTTTCACTTTTTCAGTACAAACTGTAACATTAAAGTCAACTGAGGTTCTGGCATTGTATTTAAGCAAGTTGAATGTCTGCACGTTCCGCCCTTCGGAGGGGGCGTAAAGCCGTCGGTCCCGTCTCCATGCGATGTTGGGCACGTTAAAGATCCCTACCCTCCTTACAGAAAGGCCGGGGTTTGGCAAAATTTCCAGGATAGTGAGGTGAAACTACTCCCTGGCGTCGGTGATTGGCCATAGTCGCGGAAATAGGCCGACGTTAAAGAAACAAAACACATAACACACACATATATATTTTCAATTTACTGACCATATGATCTTAGATAGCACTATGATTAGAGCAGAACAAAATTGTTTAGAATGACATTTAATATTTTTTTTCTGATATTTCTAGTTACACATCAATAAAACTACATTCGATCCATTTCACTGAATAGTGTCATAAGACACTGAAAAACAAAACAGAGTACCTAGTATCACTAATTCGAGAGCCCACAATGCAAAAAGGACGTATTAAAGCAATGGGATACTTAAAGATAGCATAATAGAAAAAAATTGAGAGTTGCAAATTATTTACCAAAATTATAGTATAATAATTCAAAATAACACCAATTAAACTACATATTTACTATTTGTACACAGCGAGGTAGTACAAATAACTTAAATAGGGCTTTATTAAAAATATTATGGCATTGTTTAACTGATATTTTTGTTATAATTATGATGTCACTTATTTATTACTTCCAAATCGTCAATATGTGTGAAAGTATGGCATCGGCTACAAAAATTTTAAAAGTTTTTTTGGCTTAAACGTCGTAAAAGTGTCAAAATATACAGAAAACATGATCTGGGAACGAAATTTTTTTTGTGTCTGTAGGTTTGTAGCTATGATAACTTTAGAACGAATTATATATCGTCTTCAAATTTGGTGTACAGGTAGCACTCGACAAGCGAACGGTTCTAATTCTTTTTGGGTAAAATAGTAAAATCGCTTCAGGGGGTAGGGGATGGATTGGTGAAAATTGACATTTTTTCGTTAAACCTTGAGTAATATAATGTTTTAGGGTTTGTTTATCAGAAAACTTTAAATTTCATCAAATATCTGGTATTCTGTGTTGGAATTAAATTATGGGTTGAATGCCTGAGGGTGGAATATCGGTGTCAGAATTCTTTTTTTTTTTGCTAACAGAGTAAAAAGTCTTAAAACATATAGAATACTTGATTCTGGAACGAAAATTGTGATTTGGTGAAAATTGACATTGTTACATTGAAACTCGAGGAATATAACGTTTCAGAAGTTTATGGGTACAGAAATATGAATATCTTCTTTGTGGTCAGGTCATGGACCTTAAATTCACTTAACTAAAATGCCTTTCTGAGGAGAGCAGATTATCACAGCTATGTGGAGGTTATCATTCAATTTGCAGCCTTATCTTTTATTGAATTAGTTTTAATAACTTCCTGGAGAAAGTATAAGCAGACAACTACAAATGAGCAACAGTGAGTTATTACTGTAAGTTATTACTTACACCAAAAATTGATTCTGTAAAAATATTTGTGTCCATCCTGCTACAAGCCAGCATCATTTCTTTACCAGCGTTCTTAACTTCAGATTTTAAATTGGTCAAGTCTCTTTCTGTTGTTGTTTGTACGTCCATAAAGAGTCGTTTCATGGAAACAACATCTCTCCACAAATTTAATAAACGATTGTGTTCTGAACTGTAATAATCATTGAACGCTTGTTCCTCATCTTTCCATTCATCTTCCTTTATTATCATTTCTTCTCTTAAACCCTCCCAATCATTGGTCAGTTTCTGAAGATCAGTTGTGAGGGCTTCATTTGTGCTATGAGCTTCTTCTAACTGATCACGCAGAGTACTGTTTAGTTGCATTAATTTTTCATTTCTGTAACAACATAATGATAAAATAAGACTAGTTATATTTTTGCTAGTATAAACGATAATGTTCATCTATTTAAATTAAATATGTTATAATAGGGCTTGACACAATCTTAAATTAAAAAAAAAAGGATGAGCTAAAAACTAAAATCATTATTGCAAAAAAATTATTGGAGTCAATAAGGTAAGCTGGCCTGGAACAGACGAGGTAACAATTGACTGGCGTATGTCATATGCAAAACAGTGCATAATTGTCACAATTATATTTAAAGATAACAACAAAAGTTATCTAAAATGACTGACGTTAAGGTTGCAAGAAAATAAGAGAGTAGGCGATGTTCTCTGAAACTGTAACATTGGAAAAGGGAATAACAAAGGTGATATTCGTGTTCTATTCAGTCAAGTGAGACAGATAACATGATTCCAACTTCATTGCAAATGATTTTATACCTGAAAGCTCACAATAAAGAGAGTAACATTTCAAAAAAAAAAAAACATTAAAATTAATGGACATATTCCAATCCTATTCCAATCAAACTTTTACATTGAGAAGCTGAAACAGCTAGCAAAAAGAAAAGAAACAGCACAGGCTTTAAATGACAAATTTAAGGTAAGATTTCAATAGCAAGCACAACATACAATCGAAAACTTATGACATACCTTTATTTAGGAACGTTGTCAAAAAAGTACCATATAATAATTGTGTATATAATAGGATGGGGAATGTTCCATGCTGTCACCATTGGGATCTTGAAAACTATAAGATATACAAAGTTGGTTAAATCAGGCAAAAGTTGCGCAATTATACTGGCATCTCAGAAGTTTCTTATGATTCTAAAAGTTTTTAATGTCAATAAAGACAAAAACTAAAAATGTATGCATTTTCCCCCATTTTAAAATATTACAAAACAATGTATTCTATATAGATATCTAGAATTTTATACAGGGTCATAATAGGTCATTCTGGTTGTCACGGTGATCTCAAAAAAGATCTAAGCTTATACGTTTATGAGGTAGGACTGTCAACTTTTTTATTTCATATTGCAGCCATATTGATTTCTTTCACCAGATGACGGAATATTTTTAGTGAATTTTTATTAAGAAAAGTCACTAATACAGAGGTATCGATGGTGAGACTTTCGGAAAATTTCTTCAAATGAGCACGAATTAGGGCCTTTGGAACCCATTTACATGGTCAGTTAAAATGTATATATATATATATATATATATATATATATATATATATATATATATATATATATATATATATATATATATATATATATCCAACCAATAACTCAAAAAATACTTCACTGATTTGGACCAAATTTGGGAATTACTCTTATTTTGCTAATGGCTTGGATGAATTCGTTTATCTAATCTTAGCAGCCAATTTTTCTTAGTAAAAAATTAAAAAATATTTTTTTAAACGCAATATCTCTCAAATTGTCTAAGTGATTGAAACGAATATTTACAACTTAAAATAATATGGACAGACGTGGTTGTGTACCAATTTTCAAGTCATTTGATCAAAGGAAAATAAAGTTATTCGAAATTAATAATAAAATAATCGTCGACATCCCTTCAGATTCTCTAATGCAATATCGCCAATGTTGGACAAAGACAGATGACGTTATATGTATTGCTATGCTATTTAAATAAATCGTACATAAAAATCTAAACAATGGAGGTTGTCGCAGATTATCAGCCTGGACAACATTTTTAGAGATATGACAGGGATACCATCTTGGTGCAGGACCAGCTGGTATGCTGTCACAGCTCTAGTTTACATAAAATTTTATAGATAGAGCTGAACAATCAACTAAGAATTGTGTAATGTCAGCCTTGGACCATTTATTTCGTAATACCAGAACAAAGTTTCAAACGCTGTTAATTTTAGCATGCAAATGTGTACTATAAATAAAAAATTTCGGGACGCAGCAAGTGCGTTATAGTAGTGAATTTGCATAAGAATTCTACACCATTAGTAAGATATATTATTGTAACTAATTCTTTAAATTTAAGTGAACCTTGGAGATCGGTTTTAGAGCCCCAGTTAACGATTATTTGAAAAAAATGATATTTTATATGGAGCTAGAAAATTAAAATTTGGTCTTAGATATAATATGTAAGTACTGCAAGTGCCTTTAAAAAAATTGTGTTACAAATTTCATTAAAGTTGCAAAAGTTTTTCACAAAAAAATTATTATTTACAAAGGGAATGTACCTGTCAAATTATAAACATGGCAGGTATTTTTCCTTATTAATTGCTTGGATGGTTTTGTTTTAGTCAACCCATTCAGTTTTTGCAAACAATAAACAACAAAAGTCTGGGAGCAGCAAGTGTGTTATGGTAATGAATTTTCATTAAAATGTTTTTAATAACAAATATGTTTTTTTAAGAAAGCAGCGATCAAATTTGGTTACCAGTAAAACCAATATAGTAGAAACAAGGTGCCATGTTTCACCAAAATAACTTTGAAAATGTACAAAAATTTCCAAAAGTAAACTTAAAGTGTTCCCGAAAAAACTGGTCTCTTGGTCAACCTTATAGGTTAATAGCAAACTGAGCTATTCAAATTTGAAGCATTTAAAGAAGATTCTCTACCATAACGCACTTGCTGCGTCCAGAAATTTTTTTCTTACAAACATGCATTATATTTCGATGGAAAATGCAAAAATGCAATAAAATAAGGCGTGTTCGATTAAAAAAAAAAAAAAGAAAATTTATATCACCAAAGACTTATGGGCCACCCTGTGATTGTAGAAATATTTTAAGATGTAGCTCTAGACACCCTATAATTAATGTACCTATACAATTTTTTTCGTATCTTGTGTAATAACGGATATATTGAGCTTTATTGATTTTTTACGAAAATTCGATAAAAATTATATACCATTAAATGATAAACTCTATAGCTACGACTACTGCCAAAACATCAGAGAAAGGGTCTATTTGAAATGAATTTTCCGGAAACATTTTAGTAAAATGAAGCACAATGACGGTTGAAGCTAAGACTTCAGGCTTTGTCAAACATTCTTCTTCAGACATTTTCTTTCCATAGCTCGTATATATATATATATATATATATATATATATATATATATATATATATATATATATATATATATATATATATATATATGCTGATTATGATCCCAAATATGCCACTCCACACATGACTTGTCTATATAGTACTGTATGTCAGCTGTCCCGCATGTTCCCTAAATCTGATTTCAATGGCTCTTTTAGTGTTTGCCCAAGGTATTTAAGATTACAATGTTTACAAATTATTTCACAGATACCGACATTTAGTGGGTTTATCCTCATCTTTTGGGTAAGGTAACTAACAAATTTTTAAAATATTTTTGTCAAAAAAGTTAGCTGGAAATTAGCTTTCTCAAAAATATCTTCGAGACCCTTCGCTGGTCAAATGGTAAGCGGCAAACCTTATATTAAGCCACATTTTTAATGTACTCTAATTCTCTGCTATATGTATTTTTACTTAAGGGAATATGTATTAATCTGTTTACAGAAAAAAATTAGACTAGCTGTTTTTTTGTGTGCACGTATAATATGAGTCATTCTGAACGTAACTTAGAGTGGTGGGTTTATTCCTGTGGACATCGAATTCAAGAGTCACTATTTTTTACAACAGAAACAAAGTTTATCTCTTTATCATTTGAACCGTGAATCACGAGCGGCCTCAAGGGAATTTTTAAGAGAGCTAATTTGCAGTTGTTTTTCGACAAAAAAATACTTTGTTAGGTGACCCAGAAGATAAGGATAAATCCACTGGAATATCAGGTATCTATGAAAGAAGGTGTAAATATTGCAATCTTAAATACTCTGGGCAAAACTAAAAAGGCAATTGAAAGGAGATTTAAGGAACATCTGGCACCGCTGAGAAACGGTACTATAGACAGGTCATGCGTGGCACGGCATAGTTGGGATCACCACATAGATAAATAAAACCTGAAGCTTGTAAAAGATGTTAGAGAACCAGAGAAATTAGACGCCTACGACAGTATTGATATGTCTAATGCTATAAGCAACAGTTTGTTTAAACAGAGCTCCGCGACCTAGTATACTACACTGTTCACAGAATGTCAGTTTGATAAGAAGGAAGCCGAAATTGGGGGAGACAAGTATAACGATATTTTTAAGGGGACTTCCGGTAAAACAAAAACGTAGAAAGTTTATTTGTGATTCCTACTTCTAGCGTGCGGTAATTTACCTGACACCTAATATAAACACAGTTTTGGTAGTTAAGAGTTTAATATGTTTCATCCGCTAATGACGCTAACCTTGTTAGGGAAACCATCATCAGGTCTTTAAGAATGTGCTATGATGATGTGGGTTTTTCAAGTGTCATTATCAGTGCTCTAGGTTTCAATCTTCACTTAGTATACTCTTTGAATATGACACAAAACATTTTGTTTCAATTGTGTCAGAAACTCACGAGCTACTTACAATTTCACTTATTTTTCGTTTATTTCATATGAGGCAAAACAACAATTCCTTAAGTAATACATTACTGTAACCAGAAAAAACCTTTTATCATTTGCGGAAAAAATAAATATGTCGTCCATAAGAAAAAAAAAAAAAACAACCGTGGCTCATAAATATATAAACTGAGATATTTTTGTAAAGCACCAAGACAACCGGAATAACCGATTAATAAGTCTATGTAGAATTTTATATTTATAGAATACCTGGTTTTTTGACGATTTTTAGTTTTTTTATCTATATATCTAGTAACTAGTAATATACCAATTTTTTTTATTTGAAAACATTTCTGTGATGCCTTTCTATTGGTGCAACATTTGTCAAATTAATCAGCTTTCTATCTTTTGTAGTTTCGAGTTCACAGCGTGTCGACTTTCAAAATCCCGTAGCCTGTATATATGTAAACGCTGCAAAATATGAATGGACAACTTAAGAAATCCTTTCAGTGTTAAACGAAAGGTGAGACTATAAAACATAAACAACAAATTCAAAGGAACGCAAAATCTTAAAGAAAGGGCGCATAATACAAGGTAAAACTAAACAGATGTAACAAAGCCATCAGGAACTAATAATAAGTTGATATAGCAAAGAGATAAATAATGGTTAAGATATGTAAAGAGCCAGTCGACATATACACAGATATGTTAAAACTAATTGGGTTGCCAAATGTTTTGCCAAACATGGCGTTTTCAGTACCTCGACTGAAACTGGTAATTGAACAGACATTGATCTGGTAACTCCTTTTATGCCCGTAGATGACCCATGCGTCTCAGGCAGTGACGGTATTGTAGATGACGTAACCGTAACATAGAGAAACTGAGGAAGACAAGAAGTCCACTGGCTGTAACAAAAAAACTGTACGTGTATGTGTATTAGCAATGCATACGTCATTTATAATGACGTCACTACTTGAAGTGCTTGCGCCACCTATGTGTATAAAACGAGTTACCAAACCAATGCCTGTTCAGCCAGTCGCGAGTCAGATCAGGCAGTGAGCAGTGGCCCATGCAGTGCCCAGTGTAGTTCGTCGTACAGCCGCAGCCAACTCAGCGTTCTAGACCTCACCCTCTTTGTTACAGTAATATTCGCTGTTCTAACAGCGATGCTCGTAACAAGAGTCGGTCAGGAGTCAATTAAGACCCCACCTACTTTGTTGCCGAGTAAAGTATCCCAGATGCGTACTCGCAACGAACGTTGTTTAAGAGACGTTACTGGTGTTCTCACAGCAGGCGTCTTTGACAGGTAACCCATCGTACACTTCACGGTCGTTTTTTCTCGTTTCTTTTGGATCCAGTATTCGCCCTACCATGGTTGACGTTGCTGGACACCCTAAAAAGATAGACCAGCTCCTACAGGGAAATCCCTGTTCGATGGGTTTTGCGTATCTTCCCCCATTGCCCCTAAAGTCATGGCAAACATGGCTACCCTCGACAGGCGCCGTAAGCGACTACTGCAGCTTATCGAACCGTTCCGATCCCTCTTCCCAGACCTTAAAGCGGATTTTACAGTCGCTTTAACCGCTGATCCTTCCCCACCCACAATAACCACCCCAGTTCTCGTGCTCATCCAGGGCGAGCCGGCCCATCTCGGCCGCCCTCAAAAGCTGACAAGCGTAAGGCTTCTCCGGCACCATCACGTGAAAACAGGAAAAACCGTCAACGGAAAAGCTCTTCCGACGATTCCATGTCTTCCGAGTTCGACTCCGAGACTAGCCAAGACACAGAGCGGGCAGTAAGCTCTGCTCCTAAATCCACCCCTTCGCCTCCGATACTCCTCCACAATAAGGAAAAGTGGACCTATCTCTCCAGCCACTTTACCCGTTAAAACATGAGCTCCGTCAAGACTATGAATGTCACAGATTCCGTGATAATTCACTTCACATCAGCTACGAACTTCAGAATGGCTACCAAAGTCATGGATAAGCTGCAGCTCCAGTATAATTCCTTCCAGCTGCAGGAAGGCAAACAACTGAAAAATGTCGTTAGGGTGTCTGCGAATCCATCCCGATCGAGGAGGTTCCAAAATACCTCACCGTCCAGTGTTTTGATTCCGATAGTGTCCGCCGAATGTTTCGTAGAGGCAAGGACAACAAGAAAATCCCCATGCCACTCATCATGACGCACCTTCCAAAGTCCGAAAAGTCTATCTTCGGCGTCAAACTGTTTGCACCCTCATCGTTCAGGTGAAGTCGCTACATAAAAAAACCCTACCGAACCAGGGCCATCGCTACCAAAGGTTTGGTAACTCCCAACAGTCATGCCCACCCGCTGCGTAAGATGCAGCGGTCCTATTTGACCGTGGAGTGCAAAACAAACTCGATATGTCGACTCAACCGTTTGCACGCGACAAGAGTCACAACGCCAACTACAAAGGTTGGCCGAAATTCCCCAAACCCAATAAGCAGACCGCCCCAAAGAAGCTGCAAATTTCCTATGCGGCTGCCACTGGACCCCCCGTCCCGTAAAGCCTACAACTGCCCCTAAACCTGCAAGCTCAAAGCCAAATCAGCTTCTCCAAGAAAGCCACAATCCCTGCAGAGTGCACCCTGTAATTTAAACGGACTAACCTGCAAAAGATATGAGCTCCAAGAATTTACCCAATGCTTAAAACCGGACGTTATTCTAGTCCAGGAAACCAACATGCGTCACCCCTCCAATCGGAAACTTCCCAACAATACACTGTACAGCAATGACCGCACCACTTCCAGAGGTAGCGGCACGGCAATGTATGTTAAAACAAACACCGACCACCAGCCTCTCAGCACGCCAGCCCTGCAGAACATCGAGGCTATATCGAGTTCTAGACGCCGACCTAGACCTCTTATTCGATACCAACCAACCAAGACTCCAATTGGCATTCCCACAATGTCAATGCAAATGGAAAAAAACCTCCGATCCTATGTAGATGGCCATAGTTGACGCACTTACAAGACCCCCAATCTCCGGCAGTGTGGGTCGATCTCACATGCTGAGAATGGTTACTAGAGCGCCATGGTTTGTCATAAACAGTCAGATTCACCCTGATCTGAAAATGCCCTCGGTACTTGAGTTTATAAATCAACTATCCACGACTCAGTTCGCAAAAGCCGTTTCTCACCCAAATGCTATTCTCCGTAGTGCCACCAACAACGATGAGCAACTTGCACTTAGGCATAAGCGTCCAAAGCTTATCCTTACCCGATAACGCCCCAGCGGCAAAACAGAATGGGAACCTTCAAATCCCAACGTTATTGTGTGAAATCTTTGCGATGGAGGTATGGACTAAGATCCGGTACAAGCGTTAAGTTTAATGGGCAGGAGTCCCCACACTACCTTGATATCACACACACTACAGTGTGTAAATGAGGTGTGCGTACAGCATTCTCCATGCCTGATTCCAAAAAAAAAAAAAAATTCACTAAGTGAGTTTGAAAACGGCATAACAGCCTGGAAGCTATTCAGGATTCCAATCAAAGCCAGCCAGAAAGCACCAAATCGTCATGTTGAAACTAGTCTATTGCGCTACCTAGAGAAACCGAGAAACAGAAGAATTCCACAGGCCCTAGCAACTATATACACTGGACATAACGTGGCCATATATCATCAATGCTTACGTCATCTATAATGAAGTCACCGACTGAGCTGCCCGCGTTAGCTACAGGTATAAAATGAGCTACCAGATCAATGTCTTTTCAGTTTTAGTCCAGCTACTGAAAAAGCCAACAGCTATGTCTGGCGAAACGTCTAGCAACCCACTAAGTGAATTCGAACACGGCATAACAGCCTGGAAGCCATTCAGGATTCCAATCAAAGCCGGTCCTGAAAGCATCAAATCATCATGTTGAAACTGTTCTATAAAGAAAGTCTTAAGGTTCAAAATTTTAAAATAAGCTTATATGTAGTCAGTTCTTCCACATAAATCATTAAATCCACCTTTATTCCAATTTTGAAAAAAAAAACGCAAACAAATACTCCGAGTTCAGATTACTAAGTCTGACTAGACACCTGAAAATTGACCTCAAGATCACAAAAAATGAAATTTTGAAATTGGGGATGTTTAGTTCGGCGGGGGTTTGACACAAGATGAGTTCTTTTGAGTTGTAGAGTAAAACCACACCAAGGTAATTCACTTACTTTGTGAGCCGGGGATGGTTAATATAGACAATAATTAAAACAAGAATGCAGGTATGCAAAAGTCAGAGACAAACTCACATTTGGCATCTCTGTAAAATGAGGAGTCAGGAAGGGGTGTATATTACTATCTCCCATTATCTTTCATGTGTACTCAGTGAAAGCTTATTAAAATATCCAAGGTGGCATAAAAGTAAATGGTGGAAAGCTTATGGAGAGATTACACGTATTCTGGCAAGTAGTGCAGAAGGTCTTCAGAGATCCATGATAGGGTAGAAGCCGATGTGACGGGTCTTAGAATACCTGAGATCAAAAATGTAATATTGTTTCATTCACAAGTTGGTTAATTATTTTTGCTAGACTAGCACTTAATTCATAGTCAGAAAGTTTAAAATAGCTTGTGATACTTTCGTTATAAATTTTATAATAACATATTTAGCAGAAATATTGTTGAAATAAACAAAAACCACAAACAAAGTGTACCTATTTTAAATGGTATTTTCTCTTACACTATTTAGCTATACTTAAATATTTCACAACAAACATCAACTTACTTTTTTCGTTCATCATCTAATTTTCTTAGTGCTGTTTCTAGGTCGCTTATTCTTTCTTCTCTTATGTCTCTTAAATGTTTCTGGGCCTCTTCAAGGGCAGAACTGGTTGGCAATGATGAAGGGTATACAGAAGACTTGAGGGAAGAAGGTTGCTCTGTGTAAAGGGGTGTTTCTACCATCTGTGCTTCTAAATCAGCACATCTCTGTTTATATTGGAGAACCTATGAAATTTTATTTTATAGATGTAATTATGCAATCTTTTAACTATGGGTTGTATGTAGGTATAAAGGTACAATCATGACAAAAAATATAAATAATGTTAAATTTCGACTTGCTAATTTTGTTTTTGAAGTTATAAAAATAATATTACCAGTGCAAATTCCAAATAATACGTACATACTAACTAAAATAGCACTTGACAATTCACAATTGAATCATTTTTGTAAATCTGTTTCTATTTTTATCATGTTAAGAAATCCATGAATGAAGGAATACGAGGCTATATTGATACCTAGATAGCTTGGAAACTTCCCAGTGCCGAAAATTGAATTTAGGTAATACGGTAACAACTATGATATTTTATAAATATGCTGTCAAAGTTTCACATCTAGAGATCAAAACCGTGCATTGTTAAAAACGGCATGTCTGAGAAAAAGCTAGATATTGATAAAAAATAAATTGGCCAGACAGTTATTAAGTATTTATTTTTTAAAGGGTTATCCGAGCCATAAATTTTTGGTGATGTGGTAGAAAACTTGGGTGAACAAACTCCTCAGCATGCTACTATTAAAAACAGACTTGCGGAATCTAAAAGACGCCAATCGAATGCAAATATGACCACCGCTCTGGAAGAGCAGTTTCTGTGATCGCTAAAGAAAAAATTGATTCCGTACATGACATGATCTTAGAAGATCAACGATTTGGACTAAAACGTACAGGAAAACATTGCACATTTTCTATAAACGTATGTTTCACATTGTTCATCACGACGTAGGAATCAGAAAACTTTCCGCAAAATGGATTCAGAAATGCATGTATGCTGATCAGGAGCGCGCTATTTTGACAATGTCGAAGAATGTACCACCGCTTTGAAGCTAATTCCTTAAACTTTTTGGATCGCCTTGTCACCATAGACGAAACACGTGGTATACAAACGGGTCTAAACAAATGGAGGGAGTAGGATTCTGAATAAGAGGATCTAACTCGTTAAGTTCCTATGAAAAACATCCACCATCTTCCAAGCAGAAATGCTTACCATAAATCTCTGTGTACTCTGGACGTGCCGCTACCAGAGAGGTTAACAGAAGGATGTGTTGTTCGTTCGCTCCCGAAAGGGCCTGCCCCAGTCCCTGTGGGTCGACTGGTGGTGAAGGCTGTGGGTTTCTGTACATACCGCCACAAACCTGACTGACTTTTGGTAGGAATAGTATCTGTCCAAATTCAAGGTATAGTTTAAAGCTGATTCCGCCATTGTAGCCATTGATATTTCGAAAACCAAAAATATTCTGATGGCTCCACTTCTTTTCGGTGTAAAATAGACCACCCCAAAGTGCCTAGGCCATTGTTAATTTTTCTGAGTCTAGTGAGTGCCTGTCCGGGCGTTAGTCGTGTACCAATGTTGTCCGTGATGTATGCTAGTCCCAGTTGTTCAATATCCAGTGCAAAGGTGGAATGCTCTATGTGGACGATACCCACCCTGACCTCTGCAGCTACCGAACCGAATGGTGGTTTGGCAGGATCCTCCTGGGGATTTTTCGCCCTCTGTTGAGGTGTACTGCTAGTTGAGCGAAGTTGCTTGCCCGTTTCTGAGCTCACAGTAGAAGCTTGAATCTCTTTGGGTTTTCCATCCCTTTAAACATTTCAGCCTTTATAAGATCATCTGAACCCGACATCCGGTAATGTTTGCTCCAATTAATCGCCTCTTATGGCAGGTAGGAAATATTTTGGATCTGTTATTTTTATTTCGTCCCAGGGTCTACAGAGGACGAAGAAACACTGGCAATGATGTTGGTTTTTTTCAGATGAAGAACTGAAAGATTAAATTTCCGCCTCTTTTTGAAAAGCTACAAAAACAAAGGTTTTGAGAGGTATCGCGTTATTGGAGGACCATTGAACTAAGTGTGCAACTGTTAAAGGTAAGTGCGTCGAAAAACAAAATGTTTTTTCTTTATATATTTTCGCCCAGATTAGGTAGATTTCTTTTTAATCTTTCCCCCTACACTAATAATAGACACATTTACACGCTATTGGAGAAAGAAGTCTTTAAAAACAGCATTTTAAATATGTTTTTTTTTGCATTTCGACCACACAAAGAAAGGAAAAACTCTGAAACAGTTTATGCTTTAGATAGGATTAGCCTAACTTGGACAAAGCTTTATTTATTTATGTAAATGCACCCTATTGTAGGTGCCACGCATTCTTACTGTTGGTAGGTTTAGTCGTACATTGGTCCTAGGAGAAGAGGTATAAAAGACGTCATGAGATCTGCAGTTAAGCCTCGGCACTAGAAAAGATAGTGTGCAATATTTGCGGACAATCGAGATCACGATTAAGAAAGTTCGATAAAAATGCTGAAATGGAGACTGTTCGTCTAACTTGTAGGGATTCTATGCAGAATCTTTCCAGTGGCTGTGCCCACTGCGGAATAGACACCGCCAGTTCTATATTTAAGAACCTGCTCTGAACAGCTTCAAGCGAATTGACGGCGGTATAGTTATGTACAAGGAAGCCCAGAGTCCGGCAAGCTTTCAAGACAATAGACTCTATGTGGTCTATGAAAGACAGCACAACGCCACTGACAGGGTAATTAAATTCAATAGGTGATTGACTGTATATATGTCTATGAATATATATATATATATATATATATATATATATATATATATATATATATATATATATATATATATATATATATATATATATAGTATTAATTTTTTGTGACGGTAATGTTGTTATTTATCAAAAAATTGTGGGAAAGCCGTCAGTTGCAAAATAAAACTCTTTATTAAATGCCGAGCTTTCGGAAAAAAATTATTCCATTCTCAAGGATATAACGTGAGTTTTACTAAACTAATTATTCAAGAACAAACATGAAAAAACATTTTTATAAATTTGACTTCACTCAAATTTATAAAAAGGTTTTTTCATGTTTGTTAATGAATAATTCGTTTATAATAGCAATGCTTGCCATAAATTAAAAAAGGGCCGTATCAAAACCAGCTGATTAAAACGTCTATATTGGATATTTATATTTAAAATATTCCATATTTAGTACGCAAAATGAAACTCGTAATTTTAATTGAGCTGTCACCGGTTAGAGATTTATTTAAATAAATATTTTATATTTATTTATATAATTATAATATAGTTATTTCATTACTTCGTTCTGGTTTATACAATGCTTATTATTTATAAATTATTCTTACCTTGGCTTGAAGTCTACTGATAAGTGTGGCCTGATTCTGTTGGGCTTGTCTGTATGTATCTAATCGTCGCCTGTAAAGGGAGGCTTCTTCCTGAAGTCTATGTCTGAGATCCAAGTTCAGTCTGGACAATGAGTCTTCATCGCTGCTGCCGCCTCCGTCTCCTCGCAACCGACCACCGTCCGTCCTCGCTCCGCTCATACTGGACTGCAAAAAGAAACAGACAGAAGGTGTTTACATTAGAAAAACTCTAGAGACAGCAAGTGCGTTATGGCAGTGAATTTCCAGAAAAATGTTATAAATGGGAAATATGTTCTTTTAAGAAAATTCACTAATGAGGAGATCCCTGTTTAGGTATATATATATATATATATATATATATATATATATATATATATATATATATATATATATATATATATATATATATATATATATATATATATATATATCGTACCGATAATTTTAAAAATAAGGGACCGATCTTGATCGAATTTGGCGGGTACCTTCATTTTGCAAGTGGCTTGGATAGGTTCGTTAGCCAGGAAAATCGGGCCAGATTTTTCTGTAAAATTTTGTGTTGTCTTTATAAAAAAATTTATATCTCCAGGAATAACAAAGTAAGGGCAACCTAATGTGGTACGCGTGTTTGTATTATAAAGTGTGAACCCTGTACCAAAATTTAGGTCCCTAGGTTTAAAGACAAAAAAGTTATGGGCAGTTAAAGAAAAAAATGGTGGAGTTTTCCTCAAAACGTCAAAGTCGCGATTTGAAACGTCAAAATTGGCAAAGTTTAGGCAAAGAACGTGATACAAATATGGATTGTTGCAAGAAGATTGTTCTGCGAACCCTTAAGTTTAAGCTTCAGCCGTCACTGTCCTTCATTTTACTAAAATATTTACAGAAAATTCATTTCAAATAGACCCTTTCTCTGATGGTTTGGCTGTCGGTTTGGTTTAGTTGATGCTTTCGCTGTAGGTTTAGTTCAGTTTATGGTTTAACGGTCTATAATTTTTAGCTAATTTTCGTAAAACAAAATCGTTAATGTATTTTTGCATTTTTATATCGACGTATGATGCATGTTTGTAAGAAAAAAATCTGGACGCAGTAAGTGCGTTTTGGTAGCGAATTTTCATTAAATCCTTCAAATTTCAATAACTCAATTTGCTATTAACGTAAGGTCTGTTGGCTAGGAAACCAACATTTAAGTTTTGGGAAAATTTTTGTACATTTTCAAACAATAAGTAAGTTTGATAAAATATAGTACATTGTTTCTACTACATAGGCCTTACCGGTAATCAGATTGATACCTGCTCACAATTGCTATTAAAAACATTGTTACGAAAATTCACTTACATAACGCACTTGCTGCGTCCATACTTTTTAAAATTAAGTTGGATTTGTTCTGGGATTAATTCTTTCTTATTATCTGGGAACAATACTACATTTAACAAACAAACAATAAGAAACAATTAATCTCAGAACAAATCCAAGTACAAACATTTAAACAAAATTTAATAAAAGCCATTCAAATAGCCAAATTATCACACCACAATAATGAAAACAGGAAACCGATACAATCGACATACACCGAAAACACAGCCAATCAAACAACTGTAAACCAAGCAATGGAAGCTCCACACGCAGACGTCACGTACAACTTGAGACATAGAACACAGGACACATGAACTATCAGTCAGTAGCGTGGTGACGTGGTGATGATGAACCAGGAAGATTCCAAACTGCAGTCCACGTAAACAAATAACAAATCACCGGAAGTACAGCACACAAACAACATGGATACTTTACTAAAATTATGACAGTTGAGTCTAGTCTGGTATATACCAAATCTTAAGCTTCTAGCTTTATAGAAAATTAGGTAATAAGCATTTTTTTCAGGAGAATCAGTGAACACAAAAGTTTTTGTATGCTAAAACCAATTTATTCGACTTCACTGATCCAAAAAATAATTTCTTTCAACGAAAATTTGCTAAAAAAATACCTTACAAAACTTTGCTAAAAAAGTGTTTTGTATAAGATTCGAAAAAACGTTTCTAAGCAGAATTAAAAAAATTCTACGAAAATATGCTAAAACAATTTATTATAAACCTTTATTAGCGTTTTTCACTAGAGAGTAATCTTTGTTTAAAAATCACCACTTTGACGTTTACAAGAAAAAACATATTTTCAAAGTATTTTTTGATTTTTGTACCACAAAACTTCATAATATTTTAATCTTTTGTCCTGTTAGCGAATTTTTTTAACTCCAGTGCGACCACATTTTTTGACATGTTTATAACTTTGTGATTTTAGTGAATTTTCGTAGAAAAAATTCACTAATAAAGATATCCCGACTTTTGAATTTTGAAAAATTTTTTCCAAATGAGCGTGAACTAGGACCCCTAGAACCCATATCCGGTGTCAGTTTCAATTTTTATATGATATATATATATATATATATATATATATATATATATATATATATATATATATATATATATATATATATATATATATATATATATGTATCACACCTATAACTCAAAAAATAATGGGCCGATTTTGATAAAATTTGGCATGTACCTTCCTTTTGTGAGTGGCTTGGATAAGTTCGTTAGTCAGAAAAATCGCACGAGGTTTTCCGAAAACAATTTGAGTTTTCATTCAAAAAAAAAAACAAAAATTATCTCAAAAAATAAAAAAGCTATGATAACCAAATATGGTGGGTAGGTTTACGATATAAAGGGTAAACTATGCACAAAAATTCAGATTTCTATGTTACAAGAAAAAAAGTTATAATAAAATATTTGGTGCCAGATCATTTCTATGAAAATTCACTTCCATAACGCAGTTGCTGCGTCTTTGAGTTTTATTATAACTTAGACATGTTATATAGGAGCAAAACTTGCGTATTAAAGTTGGTCACAATAGCTTTGTCATTTCCGAAGATACAAAAATTCACCAAAAGAAAACCTAAAATTTGCCCGAAATACATGGTCAGATTTTCCTAGCTATCCAAACTATTTACTAAAGGAACACGTGTGCCAAGTTTAATTTTTGAGTTATTGTGGTGATAATTTGGTCGCACTGAAGGCAAACAAGGGACACAAACCCAAAATATTATGTGGTTAAAAAAATCTGTTAAATATTAGATAAAGATTTAAGTTTTTTTGGTGCAAAAAGGTCAGAAAGTCTTAGAAAATACTTTGTATTGGTTGTTTTTTTTTCTTAGAAAAAAATTGACGATTTGAAACATTAAAATCTGTGCTTTTTATACAAATATTCTGAAATGAATGCGATTTGTGAACAACAAATATTGCAAGAAGTCTGCTGAACAAGCTCATAAATTTCTGTTTCAACAGCTATTGTTGTTTCCAAAAAATATGATTGAAATTCCTTTCTGTGGTGTTTTGCCAGAAGCTTAAATTATAGAGTTTAGAAGCTTAAATTATAGAGTTTGTGATTGAAACGTGTATACATTTTTTATTTAATGACATAAATTTAAAAAATCTATCTCTTCAGTAATAAAGTCATAAAGTGACAAACTATTTATATATGTAGTAAAAGTTCGGACGAAGCAAGTGCGTTATGATAGCGTATTTTCATAAACGTTTTTTCTCAATGAAAATACACTAATATAGGGTTTTCAATGATAAGATTTTAGGGAAATTTTTCTAAATGAGCGCCAAGTAGGGCCCATTAAGCGCAAATCCAAGGTCAGTTGAAAAATTATATATATATATATATATATATATATATATATATATATATATATATATATATATATATATATATATATATATATATATATATATATATATATATATATATATATATACACACACACACACCACGTAGACCTTCCATTAGCCGTTTCTGGAGCTCGGCTCACAAGTGAACTCTGAAAATTCACGCACCTGGGTTTCTCAAAATTTCCAGTTCACTGAAAATATTGACGTTAGTATGGGACTTCCGGTTACACCGGATCTAGATTGCCCGTCACATTTTATGGTAGGTTTCACTAACATGTTATGTCACTTTTCCCAACTATTTTCGAGATATTTGAGTTTCTTCAAAAAAAAAATTAAAAAAACATTTACACACCTGTATCTCTCTTATTTTTCAACCTGAAGAGTTGAAATTTTAAAATACACATTCTGAAATGCCACAAAATATTTGGAATTTACTAAAGCTAGTACAAGTTAGACAGGGTGTCCGAAATAGACCGGTCAATCGTGACAACTTTAAAACCCAATAACTCTCTTACTTTAAATAGAACACCCTATATTTTATAACGATGGTTAATGTCCTTTTTATTGTTCTTTCGATTGGTATCAGCATTCCCTATACCTAAGTCCCACCGATTTAAATACATTTAAACATTATTTGCGATAAGAAATAATTATTTGTCAGTTTATCAGGTTGCCATGAGATGAAAATTTTAGACGTCATCTTCCAACAAGTAAAATATGCGACGACTTTTGAGTATAACTTTTATTTACGAGGA